>JAQZBX010038062.1:0-23556 GCA_029593785.1 Cabassous unicinctus | reverse complement strand
TTTGAAAAAAAGAAAATCACAGAGAAATATCTCTAATGAATACGAATGAAAAATCCACAACAAAATACTTGCAAACAGAATCCAAAAGCACATTAAAAGAATTTCACACCACAATCAAGTGGGTTTTATCCCAGGTATGCAAGGGTGGTTCAACACAAGAAAATCAATCAGTGTAATAAACCACATTGATAAATGGAAGAAGAAAAATCACATGATCCTCTCAATTGATGCAGAAAAGGCATTTGACAAAATACAGCACCCTTTCTTTATAAAAATACTCCAAAAAATAGGAATGGAAGGAAATTTTCTCAATATAGTAAAGTGCATATATGAAAAACCTACAGATATCATTGTACTCAACTGTTAAAGACTGAAAGCTTTCCAGCTGAGATCAGGAAGAAGACAAGGATGCCCCCGTCACCATTATTATTCAATAGTGTGCTAGAAGTTCAAGCTAGAGCAATTAGACTAGATAAAGAAATAAAACGCACCCAAATAGGAAAGGAAGAAGTAAAACTTTCACTATTCACTGATGTTATGATCCTATCCCTAGAAAACCCCCCAAAATCTATTACAAAGCTACTAGAGCTAATAGACAAGTTCAGCAAAATGGCACGGTACAAGATCATTATGGAAAATTAGTAGTGTTTCTACACACTAGTAACAAGCAAGCTGAGGAGAAAATCAAGGAAAAAATCCATTTATAATAGCAACTAAAGGAATCAAATATATAGGAATAAATTTAACCAAAGAGATAAAGGACTTCTACACAGAAAACTACAAAACGTTGTTAAAAGAAACCAAAGAATACTTAAATAAATGGAAGGACATTCCATGTTCATAAATTGGAAAACTAAATATCATTAAGATGTCAGCCCTACCCAAACTAATTTACAGATTAAATGCAACCCCAATAAAAATCCCAAAAGCCTTTTTTGCAGAAATAGAAAAGCCAATAATCAAATTTATTTGGAAGGGTAAGGGGCCCTGAATAGCCAAAAATGTCTTTAAAAAGAAGAGCAATGTCGGAGGACACTCGCTCCTTGACTTTAACGTAAATTACTTAGCTACAGTGGTAAAAACAGCATGGTACTGGAACAAGGATAGATATGTAGACCAATGGAATGGAATTGAGAGTTCAGCAATATTCCCTCACATCTATGACCAGTTGAGTTTTGAGAAGGCTGCCAAATACCCTCCACTGGGACAAAACAATATCTTCAATAAATGGTGTTCAGAGAACTGGATACCCATAACCAAAAAAAGAATGAAAGACTACCCTTATTTGACACCTTATACAATAAGTAACTCAATGTGGATCAAAGACCTAAAGATAGGTACAATGACCATAAAACTCCTAGAGGAAAATATAGAGAAGCATTTTCAAGATCTTGTGGTACGTGGCACATGCAATGAAAGAAAAAATAAATGTGCCTCAAAATTAAACACTTTTGTTCTTCAAAGAACTTTCTCAAGAAGGTGAAAAGGCAGCCTACTCAATGGGAGAAAATGCTTGGAAACCACATATACAATAACAGTTAATAAATCCAAGAAATTAACAAGAAATTAATGTAAAGAAATTCTACAACTCAACAATTAAAAAGCAAACAACTCAATTAAAAAATGGACAAAAGAGTTGAACAGACATTTCTCCAAAGAAGAAATACAAATGGCTAAAAAGCACATGAAAAGATGCTCAAAATCACTAGCTATTAGGGAAATGAAAATCAAAACCTCAAGGAGACATCACTTCACCCCCATCAGAATATCTGCTATTAATAAAACAAAAAATTGTAAGTGTTAGAGAGGATGTGGAGAAATAGAAACACTCATTCATTGCTGGTGGCAATGTAAAATTCAGCAGCTGCTATGGAAGGCAGTTTGGAAGTTCCTTGGGAAGCTAAATAAACAATTACCATATGAATCAGCAATCCCACTACTAGGTATATACACAGGAAATTGAAAGCAGGGACTTGAACAGATATTTGCATGCCAATGTTCATAGCAGCATGAACACAGTTGCCAAAAAATGAGAGCAGCCCAAGTGTCCATCAGTTGATGAATGGATAAACAAAATGTATAAACATATGGTAGAATATTATTCTGTTGTAATAAGAAATGAAGTTCTGATGTATGCAACAACATGGATGAAACTTGAGGACATTATGCTGAGTAAAATAAGCCAGACACAAAAGGACAAATATTGCATGATTTCATTGATATTGTATTAGTCAAAGGGGTGCTGATGCAAAATACCAGAAATCTGCTGGCTTTTATAAAAGGGTATTTATTTGGGGTAGAAGCTTACAGTTACCAGGCTATAAAGCATAAGTTACTTCCCTCACCAAAGTCTTTTGCCACATGTTGGAACAAGATGGCTACCAATGTTCAGCCTTCCTCTTCCTCTTAAGACTCCATGGTCCCAGCTTCTTCCAATATCAGCTGTAGGCTGGGATAAGTCTCATCTCTCTCCTGGGGCTCATTTCTCTCTGGACTCAGCTGCTCTGTTCTCTCCACAAGGTCAGCTGTAGACTGTCAGGCAAACGGCTTGTCTCTCTTCCCGGGACCTCTGCCTTATCTAATGGAGCCTTCTCTCTTTCCTCATGTATCTGTTTCTCTGTGTATTTACTTCCCGGGGCTCCAATATCAAAACTCTAGCATCAAAACTCCACTGTCTACCCTGCCATGTGGTTTTCTCTGTGAGTCCCTACCCACCAAGGGGGTGAGGACTCAACGTCCTACTGATGTGGCCCAATCAAAGCCTTAATCATAATTTAATCAAGTAAAAGTGAAACCTCTGAATCCAATACAATCTAATATGCCCAGAGGAACAAACCAGTTTACAAACATAATCTAATATCTATTTTTGGAATTCATAAATAATGCCAAACTGCTACAGATATGAACTAATTATAATAAGCAAATTCATAGAGCCCAAACCTAGAATACAGGTTACCAAGAGATAGATTGGTGGTACAGAATGGGGAGCTGGTGCTTAATTTGTACAAAATTTCTATTTAGGTTGACTGTAAAGGTTTGGAAATGGGATGGTGATGGTAACACATTATTGTGAGTGTAATTAGTATTGAATTATATATGTAAATGTGATTGAAAGGGGAAACTTTAGGCCATATATGTTACTATAATAACAATTAAAAGATGAAACAGGACTGTAGAACACAATGAACTCTATTATAGATGATGGACTCAAATTAATAGTACAAGTGTAAGAATGTTCTTTCATGAATTATAACAAAATGTACATTAATATAAGATGTTAATAATATGGTGGTACATGGGGAAAATATACCTAATATAAACTATGGATAATAGTTAATAGTACTATTTTAATCTTTCATTAATTGTAACAAAGGTAACTACTGTTAAAAATTAGTACATTAAGAAAAATAATTTTAAAAAATAGTACATTAATAAAAAGTACTAACATCAATTGCAACAAATGTTCCATTTCAATGCAAAGTGTTGGTGGTGGGCAGTGTAAGGGAATCCTGTGTTTTATGCATGATTGTTCTGTAAACCCAGAACTTCTCTAATGTTAAAAAGTCTAATAAAAGAAAAAAGACTTCTCAGATGATGTAAAAATTATATATGTAGGGGAGAGGATGTGGCTCAAGCGGTTGAGCTCCCACCTCCCACATGGGAGGTTGCTGGTTCAGTCCCTGGTGCCTCCTGAAAAAATAAAACTGAACAACAAACAAAACAAATGAAAAAACCAAATCAGGGACGCCAATGTGGCTCAATGATTGAGCACTGGCTTCCCATATACGAGGTCCCAGGTTCAATCCCTGGCCCCCATTACCTCAAAAAAAATATATATATATATACATATATATATATGCACACATATATATGTATATACAAATATATTTACCATCACATTAACTTTGGAGGCCAAAGAAGTGCAGCTATGACAAATAATTACAATAAAGCCTCTTTGGTATATGACAAACATTGAAAAGACTAATGATCTCTTTGCCAAATCTGACAAGTAAAAATATAAAAGATGCTTCTATTGCAATGTAACTTGTCCCATCAATAGAGATAATATCTTGTCTTTAGTCAGTAGATTATTTTGCTTTTCCTACTTACTCTTAGCTTAAAGTTGCACATATCCATCAGTTTGCTAACTGTAAAACTAAGTGTTGTTAACAGGGGTCTTAAATTTTTTTGCCAGACATTTTAGGGCTCTTTCTCTCACTTGTTCATACCCATAAATGCTGCTATAAAGTTTTATATACCTAATATCAGTAAACTTCCAACTCTACCAGGAAGACTTCTGAGAAAATGGTATTGTTTGAAGCATAGGCAATTTATGCAGCCTTTATAACATTATGATTTGTTTTCCAAGGTCAATATAACCTAATTTCTTATACCTTTTATAATTTCAAACTGTAGAGATGTCACTCACATAAATGAAAGTATAAAATAGAATGTGTAGTGGCCTGGTTATACCAGGAGAAACTTATTCTAGGCTAGGCTCTGCTAATAATCTGTCACATGATATTTTCAAATTGTATTTGTCTCTTCTCACTCTTCAGGGAAAAAAAGGATAAAATCACTTCCTTAATGGAAAGAAACTAGGGAAAAATATTTGAAGAACATCTGAAAATACAAATGTATTGTTCATACCTACTGTTTACATCAAGAGCAATAATAGCACCTTCATTAACATTATCTTATTTATTATCTACTGTGTGTCAATTTGCTAGGGCCTTGTCCTTTTTATAATAACTAAAATAAAAATAATTTAGATTTTTGAATTTATAAAATATGCTGGGCTCTATGCTTAAAGTTTTATATATATTTCAAGTATTTGAAGTATATTTGCAATCCCCATTTCATAGATAAAGAAATTCAGGTTCAGAGAGGTGCATACCTTAACCTAGGAGGAGTCTGGATTTGAAGCCACACCTTTCTGACTTAGTGCCCACTCTTTTATCTTTGAACCATATTGTGAATGTGTTAGATTTATTTATTCAATGACTGAATATGTATTGAGTACCTACTATGTACTAGACCTTATTTTAGGTATTAAGGAGGTACTACTGAGAGTAAAAGGCATTTTCTTTTCCTTCAAAAGTTTAACCTTTAAAGAAATCAGAAATTAATTAAATTATCACACAAATAAATGAATGCAATATCGCGATAAGTCTTATGAAGGGAAGATACAGAGTGCTCCAGGAGCTTAAACTAGGGAGACAAATTAATCTAGCCATCAGAAAATATTCCCAGAGGAAATGTCATCTGAGTGGATCTAAAGGATGAGATTATGCTAATTAGAACTGGGGGTAGGTGGAAGCAGAGAAAGCATTTCAGACATGTCGAAAAATATGCACAAAGCCTGTGGTTGGAGTGAAAGAAGGTCAGTTATGGCGTGAAGAAAGTGAGGGAAAGCCCTCACCATGTGAGTTCCCATAGGTCATGGTAAGGTTCTGATCTTTATCCCAAGAACAGAGGAAAGCCATCGAAGATTTTAAAGCAAGAGTGTGTTTGGGGTTAGAACACTTTGATTTTAGGTAATAACTGGTAAGGTATTGGTCAAAGTCTACTTTCATCTTATCAAGACTTCACCTTATCAAAACCTTAGTCCCATGTATTGGGGATTGAATCATGTCCCCCATAAAGCCATATTCAATTCTTAATCCATGTTCCTATGGGTGTGAACCCTTAGGTAGATAGGACGTTGGAAGATGCTATTATTAGTTAATATGTGGACTTATTTTTAAATAGGATCTTCCTATGTAGAAGAGACCAAATGGAATGAGGGTGGGCCTTAACCCATATGAATTAGAGCCCTTAGAAGGCAAAGGAAATTCCGACACATTCAGTAGAAACTAGAAGTCAGAGGAAGCCAGAAGTCAGCAGAAATCAAAGAAGCAGACACAAGAAGAGAAAGATTGTCATGTGGCAGAGGAAGAGGTGAAAGCCAAGGAACCCTGAGGATTATAGCCAGCACCAGGATGCCACAGACTCTGGGAGAAAGCAAGGCCTCTCGAGACTTTGGTTTTAGGCTCCCAGCCTGCAAAACCACGAGACAATAAATTCCCATTGTTTAAGCCAACACATTATGTGGTATTTGTCATAGATGGCCAGACAAGCTAAAATACCATGTAATTGCAGGTGTAATTTTTTCCCCATTTTACTAAGTGCATGGAGCAGAACAATCTTAAATATTAATGCTCTTACATGCACATGGATACTCTAAGATACTGTACTCACACATGACAATTCACACGTGTGAATTTTCTAATTTGCTTTTTTACTTACGGCAACATATAAAAACATCTATGATTTTCAAGATTTTAAAAATATTGTCTTGACATTACTTCACAGTCTTTTTGTGATGAACAAATGAAAGAAGGCTGGTAAAAGTACTTTAAAGATATTAAGTGGTTTACAAATGTGAAAGCAGAACTTAAAATTAAGCGAGGTCTCCCTGCTTTAGGATATCAGAGCATCCTGTGCTTTCGTATAGACAGAAAACTGAGATGCAAGGATATAAAGTTGTTTTCCTAAGGTTACACAATCTCTACGTGTTAAAACCAGGATTTATAACTTTTGTGTATCTGAATCCAAAGTCCACACACTACCTATCATGCCATATATTTTTTTAAAGACTTATTTATTTACTTTTTTATCCATTTTAAACCCCACCTCCTTTTTTGCTGTTTTGTATCCATTCACTGGGCAATTCTCTGGGTCTGTTTCCTGCCCTCTTTTCTCATCCTTCTCCTCTTGTCTTCAACGGGATTCAATCCTGGGAATCTCTGATGTGGGAGGGAGGTGTTCTGCCACCTGTGCTGCCTTAGTTCCTGATTTTTCAGCACATCTCGTCTTGGCTCTCCCTTGTGTCACTCTCCTGTTAGGTCATCATCTTGCTGCATGGCTCGGCGGAGCCTGGCACGCACCTTCTATATTTTTCTTTATTTTACCAGGAGGTCTGGGGATCGAACCCAGGTGCCTCCATATGAGAGACAGATGGCCAACCATTTGAGCCACATCCACCCCCCTCCTATCATGTCATATTGCAATCATTTTTCCCCCTCAAATGTAAAATATTTGCTAAGAAAAAATAATATCTCCATTTTAAGAAAGCATAAAGAACAAAGAAATTATTTCTTTAAAAGCAATTGTCATCACTCCTATCATATCCACACTATAGGCAAATGTCTCATAAGAAAGCTCTCAGATATTTCTGGTTAATTCATTACTATTTTCCTTTCATACATGCACTCCACCACTGCCACTACCATCATACATTCTTGCATTTAGTATTATCACCTTTAAAGAGAAAGAGAGATTTTTCTTTGGTCAAGCAAGACAACCAAAAATAATGTGCCATCATAATATTTCAACTGTTAACAAACAGATTGTTGCTACTGTTACAATATTTAGATATCTACATGGCACCATTTTTTGACAACTTCTAACTTGGCCCAACATCACAGAAAAATATTTGAAGAAGCATGGTATAGTCTAGTTTCTTGAGAAAGGATTGATAAACAAACATGATGAGTTTTTACACTTGTCTGGGCTCTGAAATGAACACAATAAACACAGATGGGAATATCTAGAGCCCAGTGCTGGAAAACTTCTTAGAAGACTAAAGAAGTGGAGAATTTCAACCTGTTTAAAAAATGATGATTTAATAAAATCATCTCAGGGTTGGCTCCAAGATGGCTCTAGAGTAGGGCACTCTCAGATTCAGCTCATTCTCCAGGGCACCTAGTAAACATACAGGATCTGTCTAAAACCTGTCTGGGGGACTACGGAGACCAGAAGGAAACTACACCATCTAGAAAAGAGCAGAAGGAAAAGACTGACACTCTGCAGTGAAGATTTGTGAGTAGATCCTTCCACCCTGCAGAGGCTGGTGCCCATCCCCCACTGCCATGGCAGGCCCCTTCAGGAGCCACACTCCCTCTGGAATTGGAAGCTCTGTCTCCCAAAAGCAGGGGAGTCGGGCACGGCCAGGTACCGACTATGGTTCCTGATTAGCAAATTCAGCTAACTAGATTCTGTTTCTGAAGAGCAAACTTTAAACTTGTCCAAGACAGAAAGAAGCTGGTAACCTCTATGTGAACTATGCCCCCAGCAGGGGTAGAAGAAGGGTCCATTGAAAAACATAGTGATTTCTGCTCCAACCCTGCCCCCAACAGGGGAGCAAGAATGCTAAAGTTTGATCGGTTTCTCAAACCTGGCCAACTTCAATCCACCCACCCAGAAAACTACCAGCAGCCTCTGCTCAAACCCCGCCCCCAACGGTGGAGGGAGTAGGCTGAAGTTTGAACAGTTTCTTGGGGAAACCCAGAGAGTTCAAATCCACCCAGCACAGAAAGGCACCTGCAGCCACTGCTCTGCCCCCAGCATCCAGCAGGAGAGGAAGGTGAGCAGTTTGATCAGTTTCCTGGGGCACTGAGGTCAGTTTTGGTACAACCAGCCCAGAAGATGGCGGGCGGCCCCTGCTCTAGCCTTGCCACCCGCAGGGAAGGAAATAGGCTGAAGTTTGAGCAGTTTCTTGGGGAAATGTAGGCAGTTTAAATCCTCCCGGCCCAGAAAGCAATCCACAGTCTCTGCTTCAACCCTGCTTACAGCAGGGGAGGGCTTGGGGCTGAGTTAGAGACACAGTGCGTTCTTGGAGTGGTGGGGACCAACTGTTGAAAGGCAGTTCTTCCCCAAGAAAAGGGAGGGGGGCCAAGAGCAAGCAAAGGTTGTGTTAGTTGATTAGAGAACTCAGATTGCAGTGGCTGGGATCTGTACAACAGTTTCATGCCAGTATGGCTGGCAGCTGCAGTCTCAACCACGCCCCCTACAGGGGTTAAGGATGCTGGGAATTTAAAGGCACAGCACCACCTTAGGGCTGCCAGGAACAGCTGGCTGAAGAGTGTCTCCTGCTGGGTAAGTCAGGAAAGCACAGATTCAAAGAGTTGGCAAAGAGAAGTTTGGCAGTCTTTTGGTTCTCCTCTCCTGGGCACACTGAAAATTATCTATACCCCCTTCGTGGGTCCCTGGGTCTGTTTTGGTGGAGAAATTTGTTCTGGGAAGGTTATGTCCAGAGGGACAGTAATACCAAAATTAGTCCTCTGGGTAATAGCAATTAGAGAAAATGAAAGGAGTGTTAAAAATATAGAGAGGCAAATAAAAACATACAGAACAGACTAACATTCCTGGAGGAAGAACTGGGGAAGAGAAGCTTTATCCTGGGGATGAAAGAAGTAAACAAATAGTGCAATCTCAAAAATTGTGCCATGTACACAGGGCAAGAATCAGATGAATAAGTTTTTAAAAATATCTGATTAGTTCATCATGAGCTATTATAACGGTCTAAAATAAGTTGAACCAAGTGTCAAAGAGGAGTTTTAACATGAAACTAATTAATAAGAAAGCCCTAGTCTAAAGAGAAAAACTGATCCCAGAATAAATATATCAAGAAAATCAAATGATGAGACACAGGGAAAAAATTATAAGCCATACTAAGAATCAAGAAGATATAGACCAAAGGAACAAATTATGCCCCCAGACAAGATATGGGATTTGAGGTAATTAATTACAGATGTTCAAACCAATCTCCTTAATAAATTCAATGACATGGCTAAAGAGATTATGGATATTAAAAAGATATTGGATGTGCACAAAGAAGAATTTGAAAGCATGCAATGAAAAATAACATCTTTTGGGAATGAAAGGCACTATAAATGAAATTTAAAATACACTGGAGGGGAGCAGATGTAGCTCAAGTGGTTGAGTGCCTGCTTCCCATGTACCAGGTCCTGGATTTGATCCCTGGTACCTCCTTAAAACACAGACACACACACACACACAGGAGGCATACAACAGCAGATTTGAAGTAGTAGAACAAAGGATCAATGAGCTAGAAGATGGGGCTTCTGAAATAAAACAGAAAGAAAAACAGAAAAATGAATGGGAAAAAAATTGATAAGGGTCTCAGGGAACTGAATGACAGCATGAGGTGCAAAAATATATGCATCATGAGTGTCCCAGAGGAATAGAAGGGAAAAGGAACAGAAGGAATATTTGAGGAAATAATGGTTGAAAAATTCCAAACTCTTTTGAAAGACACAGATATCTATGTCCAAGAAGCACAATGTAGTCCAACACAAATAAACCCAAATAGACCTTTTCCATACACATACTAATCAGCATGTCAAATGCAAGAGATAAAGAGAGAATTCTGAAAGCAGAAAGAGAAAAGTGATCCATCACATACAAAGGATTAAGTACTGATTTCTCATCAGAAACCATGGAGGAAAGAAGGCAGTTGTATGATATATTTAAGATGCTGAAAGAGAAAAACTGCTAGCCAAGAATTCTTTATCAAAAATCTACTTCAAAAATGAAGGTGCGTTTAAGACACTCACAGATAAACAGAAACTAAAATAGTTTGTGAACAAGGGAGTCCTGCAGGCTGAAAGGATTAGACAGGAAAGAGATGCTTCAGAGAGAATCTAGAAATGAAGATTATTAGCAAAAATAACCAAGAGCATAAAAAAGAGTGATATAAATAAGTTATGACATTTAAAAGCCAAAGAATAAAATGGGAGAGGTAAGTACTACCTTTAGTAATAACATTGTATGTTAATTGATTAAACTACACAGTAAAAACTACAGACAGGCAGAATGGATAAAAAATATGAGATATGAGCCATAAATATGCTATCTACAACAGACTCAACGTAGATCTAAGGATACAAATAGATTGAAAGTGAAAGGCTGGAGAAAGATATTCCACACATGCAGTAACCAGAATAATAAAGCTGAGGTAGCTATACTAATATCAGACAAAATAGGCTTTAAAAGCAAAGGTGTTAATAGAGACAAAGAGGTACTTTATATATTAAGGAAAGGGGAAAAATAACAATCATAAATATCTATGCACCTAACCAGGTTGCCCCAAAATACATGAGGCAAACATTGGCAAAACTGAAGGGGGATATATACATCTCTACAATAATAGTTGGAGACGTCAATAAACCACTTACATCAACAGACAGAACATCTAGGCAGAAGATCAATAAGGAAATAGAGAACCTGAACAATTTGATAAATAAAATAGACCTAACAGACATATACAGAACAATGCACCCCAAAACAGCAGGATAAACATTCTTCTCAACTGCTCATGGATCATTCTCCAGGACAGACCAAATGATGGGTCACAAAACAGCCTCAATAGATTTAAAAAGATGTAAATTATACAAAGCACTTTCTCTGATCATAACAGAATGAACCTGGAAATTAATAACAGGCAGAAGACTGGAAGTTGCACAAATTTATGGTAGTTAAACAACACAAACAACACACTTTTTTTTTTAAATTTTTAAAAAATCAGTTTTTATTTACTTTCTAGAGCTCCAAAAACACTTTGAAAAATAAAATTGATCATTTTCTCAGTTTTTATAGGCAAAAGAGTTTTCTTAATGGCAGTGTGATAAAAAGAAGGGAAGAAATAACTTTTTTTCTTTTTATCTTTTTTTAAATTTGTTTCTTTTAAAGAAACTTTAGATTACATAAATGTTACATAAAAAATATAGAGGATTCCCATATGCAACACTCCCTCCCCCTCTCACACTTTACCACATTAACAACATCCTTCATTAGTATGGTACATTTGTTGTACAGTTTACAATTACAGTTTATACTCTGTCCTGTGCAATTTTGTAAATTATGACAAAATAAATAATGGCTTATATCCATCATTGCAACGTCATGCAGGACAATTCCAATGTCCTGAAAATGCCCCCATATTACACCTATTTTTTGCTCGCCCTCCCCTCAGAGCCTTTGGTGGCCACTGCCTTTATATCAATGATACAAGTTCTTCCCTGCTAGAATACCTATAAGTCTATAGTAGAATAACAGAAAGTCTACTTTAGTCCATAGTGAATTCCCCAGTCCTGAGGATTTGGGGATGGAGATGCCCACTCTGACTCTAATTGAGAGGGAGCTTAGATCCTCTGGGGCAGATGGATGGAACTATCTTGTTTGTAGTTGCAGACTCTCTCTGTTCCTTGGAATGGGCATTGTCCATCATCATCACCCTGTTAGTTGTCCTGGGTGAGTCCAATGAACTGGAGAGTAGGTGTTGCAACTCTGCTGAGGTTCAGGGCCCAACTGGCACATGGATAGGCCAAAGATTTAAATTCTTGGACATACACCTATCAAGTATAGTACTAACTATAGGTTCAAATAGAAGGGGCAGAAGAGCCATGTGAATGAGTCCAACCTTGTCACACTGGGGAACATAAATTCCAAGGTAAGGCCCACCAGCAGGGTGCCAAACTCCTGAACTGTCTGTCCTGCCTATACTGTCTGGATGTCTCTAGAGCCCTCAGGAGCCCTACTATTTGAGGCACTATTCACTGTGGCAGTCAATGAGATCCTGCTGAGATGTGCATAAGCATAACCTCTGGAATGACCTCCCGACTCACTTTGAAATCTCTTAGCCATAAAAACTCATTTGTGTTTACCATTTCCCTCTTATGGTCAAGGTTTTTTTCCAGGTACCTTGTTAGTTGGTGTTTGGTAATAATCCCTTGGTGGCAAGGATGCTCATCCCCGGGAGGCATGTCCCATGCCGGGGAAAGGTAGTGTGTTTATATGCTGAGTTTGGCTTAGAGAGAAGCCACATTTGAGCAACAAGGTGACTCTCAGGATGTAACGCTTAGGTAACATATAATACTAGACTAAGTTTCAATTTCAAAAGGAAAGGAGCATAAATACAATCATCAAATATTAAGGACCCTACACAATGGTCTGTCCTTCACTAGGCACCACCCCTGTACTCAGGGGATTCTTTTTTTAAAATATTTTATTTTTATATTTATTTGATATATTTTATACTTATTTATATCTTATGTATTTTTATTTTATTTTTTATTGTATTGTTTTTTTTTACCTCACTTGGAATGGCTTCATCCATTGACTCAGTCTGCCATCTTCACTCACAGTTCTCAGCAAGAGATCAAACAGAGAGTGGGAAGGAAGATAGTGGCTATAGGTTGGCTGTATCCCTCTACTGCAGGCCGTGGATCCTGTCAGGTAACAATCTCCACCCATCTGTCTCTCTTTCTAGCTTCTGGTAATTATGCTTGCCCCATCACCATTCAGGTCTAGTAGTTGTAACATCATCCTACTCTTGGATTACTGAACTTTTCCTTATCCCTTCCCCACATCTTTTTTTTTTTTTAACAATTTATTGAAGTATATCATTCATACATGAACATACATAAAGTATAAGTTTTCAGTAAACATCTTGAACTTACAAAACAAACATGCATAACATCATACAGGCTCCCACACATCACCCCCTTATAAACACCCTGCATTTTGTGAAACATTTGTTAACAAATTGTGAAAGAGCATCGTCAAAGTATTGCTACTAACTATAATCCATATCTTCCTCCCCTATATATATTTTTAAGGATTTATTTATTTGTTTTTACTATTATCTATTTTTACCTCCCCATGCCCTCACCCCCCCGTTTTTGCTGTTTCTGTGTCCATTCACTGGGCAAGTCTCTGTGTCTGTTTCCTGCTCTCTCTTCTCATCCTTCTCCCCCTGTCTTCACTGGGATTCGATCCTCGGAATCTCTGATGTGGGAGAGAGGCGTCCTACCACCTGCGCCACCTTAGTTCCTAGTTTTTTGGTGCTTCTTATCTTGGCTCTCCCTTGTGTCACTCTCCTATTATGTTATCATCTTGCTGCGTGGCTCGCAGGGCCTGGCAGTGCACCCGCTTGCAGGGCCTGATGGCCCACGCGCCTTCTATATTTTTCTTTTTTTATTTTTACCAGGAGGTCCCAGGGATAGAACCCATGACCCTCCATATGGGAAACGGATGCCCAACCACCCAAGCCACATCTGTCCCCCTGCTATATCTCTTAAGGTGACTAAACATACCCAAAGTTACAGTCTTTTCCCATACAGGATGGTCATATAATAAATCAGGCTTAGTTTATCACTAGCATTCTAAAAACCAGACCTAGGGAGAAAAACTAGGTCTGGGGACACATGCATGGTTTCTAAAATAGCGAATGTTTAGCCTACCCTGATTATCACAAAATCAGGACAGCGAGAATATTCACACTCAGGGGATTCTTGCTGTCCCTTTAGAGAATGTAGCAGAAATCCCCAGGATGGGAATTCCATATTCTTTCGGTTATTGTGTGGATCTCTACCCACCTTGACAATGTTCTGTAACCACTTGAGCACATTTATATGCCTTAGAGGCATGCCCCAGAGGAACCCCCTCCCATGCATCCCCCCATCACGGAACAGCACACTCTTAAACAATCAGTGAGCCAAAGAGGAAATTGCAAGAGAAATCTCCTCTGAGTCCAAGAGTTGCAATACCTACTCTCCAGTTCATTGGACTCACCCAGGACAACTGACAAAGAGATGATGATGGACAACGACCATCCCAAGGAACCAAGAGAGTCTATAACTGCAAGCAAGAGAGTCCCATCCATCTGCCCCATGGGATCAAAGCCTCCTCACAGTCAGAGGTGGAGTGGGCAACACCATCCCAGAATCCTCAGGTTAGGGGAATGAAGTATGAACTAAAGTAGACTTACTGGTATTCTACTATAGACTTATTGTGATTCTAGCAATGGAAGAAACTATATAATTCATGTGGAGGCAGTGGCCACTAGAGGTTCTGAAGGCAGGGAGAGGGAAATACAGGTGAAATAGGGGGGCATTTTGGGGACTTTAGAATTTTCCTGAATGACATTACAATGACAGATACAGGCCATTACATACATATCTTGCCATAACCTACAAAATTGTGCAGGAGAGAGTGTAAACTACAATGTAAACTATAATCCATGCTTAGTGGCAATGCTCTAAAATGTTTTCATCAATTGTAATAAATGTACCACACTAATGAAAGATGTTGATAATGTGGGGAAATGTGGGAGGTGTAGGAAGTGGTGCATATTGGAATCCCCTATATTTTTATGTAACATTTATGTAATCTAAATAACTTTTTAAAAATAAAAAATATATTCTAAAAAAGAGAGAGAGAAATCAGTAAGTATCTTGAGACTAACGAAAACAAGAACACAACATATCAAAACTTATGTGATGCAACAAAGGCAGTGCTGAGAGGGAAATTTATAGTCCTAAATACATACATTAAAAAGGAAGAAAAAGCTTAAATATAACCCCCTAACTACACACCTGATAGAACTAGAAAAAGAATAGCAAACTAATCCCAAAGCAAGCAGAAGGAAAGAAAATAATGAATATTAGAGCAGAAATTAATGAAATTGAGAACAAAAGAACAACAGAGAGAATCAACAAAACCAAAAGTTGGTTCTTTGAGAATATCAATAAAATTGACAAACCCTGAAAAGAAAAAAGAGAGAAGATGGAAATAAATAAAATCAGAAGTAAGAAGGGGGACATTACTAGAGATCACGCAGAAATAAAAAAGATCCTAAGAGGATACTATGAACAACTGTACATCAACAAACTAGACAACTTAGATGAAATTGACAAATTCTTAGAAATGCATGAAAAACCTGCACTGATCCTAGAAGAAATAGAAGATGTCAAAAAAACTATCACAGGTAAAGAGATCAAATCAATTATAAAAACCTCCCAAAGAAGAAAAGCCCAGGACCACATGGCTTCACAGCAGAATTCTTCCAATCATTATAAGAAAAATTAATACCAATCCTGCTCAAACTCTTTCAAAAAATTGAAGAGGTGGGAACACTACCAAGCTCATTCTATGAAACCAACATCACCCTAACCAAAGGCAAATAAAGACACTACAAGACAAGAAAATTATAGACAAATTTTTTTAATGAATATAGGTGCAAAAAGCCTCAACAAAATACTTTTAAATCCAATCCAACAGCACATTAAAAGAATTATAAACCATGATCAAGTGGGTTTTTATACCAAGAATTCAAGGGTGGTTCAACACAAGAAAATCAATCAGTGTAATACACCACATTAATAAATTGAAGGAGAAAAAACACCTGACCAACTCAATTCATGAAGAAAAGCTGTTTGACAAAATACAGCATCCTTTCTTGATAAAAAATACCCTGAAAGATAGGAATAGAAGGAACCTTTCTCAACATGTTATAAAAAACCCACAACTAAGATTGTACTCAATGGTGAAAGACTGAAAGCCTTCCCACTGAGATCAGCAACAAGACAAGGATGTCCTCAGTCATTGTTATTAAAATTGTGTTAGAAATTCTACTAGAGCAATTAGGGAAGAAAGGAATAAAAGACAACCAATTGGAAAGGAAGAAGCTTTACTATTCACAGATAATATGATCCTATATCTAGACATTTCAAAAAAGCTATAACAAAGCTACTAGAGCTAATAATCAAGTTAAGCAAAGTAGAGGCTACATGATTAATATGCAAAAACCAGTAGTGTTTCTATACCCAGTACTAAGTAATCTGAGGAAGTAATCAAGAAAAAATTCCATTTACAATAGAGACTAAAATAATAAAATATTTAGGAATAAACTTAACCAAGGACTTAAATGGCCTGTATTCAGAAAACTATAAAACATTGTTAAAAAATCAAAGAAATCCTAAATAAATGGAGGGACATTCTGTGTTCATGCATTAGAAGACAAAATATTGTTAATATGTCAATTTTTACCTAAAGTTATTTACAGAATTAATGCAACCCTATCAAAATTCCTACAGCTTACTTTGCAGAAATGAAAAAGACATTTTTCCAAAGAGGAAATATAAATGGCTAAAATGCACATGAAAAAATGTTCAACATCACTAGTTCTTAGGAAATGCAAATCAAAACTATAATGAGATATCATTTCACATCTTACAAAATGGCCACTACTAAAAATACAGAAAACTATAAGTTTTGGAGAGGATATGGAGAAATAGGAACACACTTTCACTGTTGGTGGGAATGTAGAATTTGCTGCCTTTGTGAAAGACAGTCTTGTGATTCCTCAGGAAGTTAAATATAAAACTGTTATATGACCCAGCAATCTGCTACAGGAATATATTCAGAACTGAAAACAGGGAGTTGAACTGACATTTGCACACCAAAATTCATAGCAGTTATTCACATTTGCCAACAGATGGAAACAACCCAAGTGTTCAGCAACTGATAAATGGATAAACAAAAGTGGAATACTATTCAGCTATAAGAAGAAATGAATTTGGGATATATATGACAACATGGGTGAACCTTGAGGACATTATGTTGTGTGAAATAAGCCGGACACAAAAGGACAAATATTGCATTGTCTCACTGATATTAACTAAATACAATGAGTAAAATCATGGAGTTAAAATCTAGAGTATAGGTTACTAGGAAATAGATTGAGAGTTGACAAGAGGGAGCTTAATGTCTGTAGAGTTTTTAATAAGTTTGATTGTAAATGCATGGAAATGGATAAAGATAATTATTATAGTGCATATAACTAGCACCACTGATTTTTAAATGTGATTGTGGTTGAAAGGGGTAGTATAGGATGGTAAATGTCAATAGAAAAAAAGCTAGAGTATAATTTGGGACTGTATAACACAGTGAACTCAGTGGTGGATGAGAATTGTGGTCAACAAGAATGTTCTTCCCTGATCTAGAACAAATGTACTTCACTATTACAAGGTATTAGAATATGGTCATTGTGATGATTAGGATCATGTGTCAACCTAGCCAGGTAATGGGGCCCAGTTGTTTGGTCAAGCAAGCACTGGTCTAATTGTCACTCTGAGGACATTCATGGACTTAAATCATCAGTCAGTTGATTGCGTCTGTGGCTGATTACATCTACAATTAGCCAAGGAGATTGCCTTCAGCAATGAAAGAGGTCGCATCCAGTCAGTTGAAGGCATTAAAAGGAGAAGTAATTTCAGCACTCAGAAGAGAGAATTCCCATCTCTACTTCAGACAGACAGCTCCTCCTGGAGAACTCATCAAGGATCTTCACTGGAGTTCCCAACTTGCTGCCTGCCCTACAGAATTTGGACTCATGCATCCCACAGTTGCATGAGACAATTTTATAAAATTTCATATTTACAGATAACTCCTGTTGGTTCTGTTTCCCTAGAGAACCCTGACTAATACAGTGATATATAGGAAAATACAACTCATGTAAATTATGGACTATTGTTAACAGTAATATAGTAATATTTTTGCATCACTGGCAACAAAGGTACTATAAGGGTCAACAATAGGTGAGTATAAAGGGTACGGGATGTTTGTTTTTTTTTGAATAATAAAATGTTCTAAAATTGACTGTGATGGTGGCAGCACAACTCTGTAAATGATACTGAGAGCCATTGAGTATACACTTTGGATGGACTGTACCAGATGTGGGGCTATAAAACACACAGTGAACCCTGTGGTGGATGATGGACTGTGGTTAACAGTACAAATATGAGAATATTCTTTCATGAACTATGACAAATGTACAATACTATTACATGGTATTGATAATAGGGTGGTTTGTAGGAAAATACACCTAATGTAAACTATGGACTATAGTTACTAGTGATATTTTGATGTTCTTTCATCAATTGTAACAAATATTCCATACCAATGCAAGGTGTTTGTGGTAGGGTGGTGTTTTAGTTTCCCAAAGGGCTGCTGATGCAAAGCACCAGAAATATGTTGGCTTTTATAAAGGGTATTTATTTGGGGTAAAAGCTCATAGTTTCAAGGCCATGAAATATCCAAATTGAGGCATCAGCAGAGATGTTTTCTCACCAAAGTCAGCTACTGCTGATTGTAGTGTTGCTATGTGGTGAAGCAAGATGGCCACTGATCCCTGCAGAGGTCTCTGCCTTACCCTCTAAAATCTACCCTCTCTTGGAGTTCATCTTTGAGCAACCAGGCATAGGGCTTGTCTCTTCCCAGGCATCTTATGTCAGTCTTGGCTGTTCCACTCTCTTCCCAAATTCAGCTGTAAGCTATCAGGCATATATCAGGGCTGGTCTCCTCTTGAGCTGATCCATGGCAAAGCCTCTTGGGGGCTTCATGCTTAAGCAAGCCTATTTCCCACATAGCAGAGTAAAATATGCCACCTCCCTTTTTCCTCACATCATTCCTTGTGACTTTGTTTATATCAAACCTACCAAGGAGGAGGAAACTCAACCTGAGTCAGGCCTCACTAACATAGTCCAATCAATAGCTCTAAAGCTATCTTATCAAGTAATCTAATCAAAAGCCTATCAGCTGAATTTAATGAAATCAAAGGGAGTCACACCAAGAGGAATAGATTAGTTTTCAAACATAATCGTTCTCTTTTTGGGATTCATAAAATAATCTCAAACTGCCAGAGATGGTGTATGGGAATCCTGTATGTTATGCATAAATATTCCATTTTTATTTAAGTCAGCAAGTATTTATTGCCTATTCTCTACCAGAAACCTGTTACAGTTTGAAAATATATGGTGAATCAGAGACCCAGAGTCTCTCTCATAGATTTTATGTCTGGCAAGAAACATGGATTTTAAAAAAGCAATTACAAACTCCAACCTCCTACCACAGCAGATAAGGGTCTGCATAACCAGCCCCACCTTCCTCTCCAATTGCATATCATTCCACTCCTTTTTATAGTACCGCAGCCCTTTCCATTGAATACCCCAAGATATTTTCTGTCCTAGAACTTTTGCACATTAAGTTCTCTATTCCTAGAACACTATTCTTCTAGCTCTTACTACGCAGCTAGCTAGTCCCTTGTCATTCAGGACACAGCGTAAATGTCACCTTCTCAGAGGCGTTTTCTGCGACCACCTGATATAAGTAGACTCCCTCTGCTTCTTTAATATTCTCTTGTCTTATACTGTTAGTTTTATTTATAGGACTTACTTTAACTTATATTTAGTTACTTGTGTTTACTTTCTTGTTGTTTGGCTCCTCCACCATGAGCAGACATATCCTGTGAGGAAAGAGCCATGCCTCTTTCATTCTTCACTCTCTTTCCAGCACCTAAGAGAGAGCTACACATGTTAGATATGCAACAAATGCCTGTTGAATATGGAATGAATGGAATGTGAAGAATTTTATGAAAGGAGAAGGACAGAGTGCTTTAAGAGTATACGTCAAGGAGTTTGGCCTTATTTAGGGGGTCAGGGAAAGTCTCTCTGAGAAAACAATTTAAACTCTGATCTGGAAGATAAATGGAAGCTATCAAATTAAAAGATGGGACATATAGGGAGAAAGTAAAAGGAGAGGCGAGGGATAACATTCCAGACAAAGTGAGTAAGCATCATGTGAAAAACTTGGAGACATGTTTATCATTTAATTTATCATTTTTAATTGATCATAAATAATTTATCATTTCCCTGTGAAGATCACACTTAATGTTTGCAGAGAAGAGAAAACCCTGTATAGATTTATACATTTAAATCGTTTATAAAAAAAGATAAGACAACCCCTTCCCCTGGTCCAATCTTTCCTTATGCTTCCTTGGCAGCTCATGCATTCTAAAAGTATTTATTGAGATTAACTATGTACTAAGCATCATGCAGAGCATTATCAATATAGCAGTAAACCTTAGTTCCTGTCCTTAATGAGACATTTTATCAAAAATGAATTGGCATAATTTTACAAATTGAGTATAGAAGGGAAGAACTATAAGTAGGAATAATAGTGGTACCAAATTTAGATAATTTAGATTGGGGTGGCAAGGAGGTACTCTCTAAGGAATAACATTTGAGCTGAGATCTAAAAGACAAGAAGGAGTTAGCCAAATAAATCACAAACAGGATGGGGAGCAGGAGGTAGGTAGTAGTCTTGGAAAAGAGCTCCAGCCCGTGGGCAGGCCCAGAGTAGGAAGGATGTGCCCAGGCAGGAAGAGAAAAAAGGTCGATATGGCTGTGGGTAGTGTATAGGAAGGAAACTCGTCCAAGATACAGTGGGATATAAAGGCAAAATGATGGAGATGCTTCTGGGCTATGATAAGATTGTGCCTTTTATTCTATGTGGAGGGTCAGAGCAGAATTCCAGAACTATTCATAGCTTACTGTTAAGAGTCCACTAGCAGGTATGGCCAGCTGTGGCCACTCCCACTCAGGAAATGGCTGTTTCTCATCTCCCACCACCCACACACAGACTTTGTGCCTTTAGAGAAAGAGCAGGCTAAGCAATATTATACAGCTCTCACTAGCAGTGGGGCAGGAGAATCTGTTTCCTTCTAGCTTCTGGGTTTACATGAGGACATTCTCTGAGTCAGAATTCCTGGACTCATAGAGTCAGTTCTCCAACCTCAGGAAATTTGTAGCCTCAGTAAACACTCCCTCACCATATGTTCCAACTCCTAGCCCTGCATCCATGAGTGTACTGTCACCCAAATTAGACTCCGAAAAAATATTTAGTGGGCCCCCAAGACATATCTATGCATTGGAGAATCTTAAAAATAGTAAGAGACATTACCTGTTCTTAAGTAGCTTGAAACATAGTAGGGAAGATAGGACATAGAAATTATCTCAAGTTCAAGCCCAAAAGACAGCAACAGTCTCAGGGTGGGGCAGACAAAAAGATTCAGAGGAGGAAAGAATGAATGTGATCAGACATTACTTCTTGGAAGGAATATTTTATCCGCAACCCAATTTTGTAAAAGCCTCAACAAAAAGTTAGAATTAGGTAAATTGAGTAAGGAAAGTGGCAAAAGATTTTCAAAGATATAGATGGAAAGTTAGGTAAATTGGTTGATTTTAGCTTATACTGGTGACTATCAAGTTCCTGTTTCCCTCTGTATGTGCGAAAAAAGAGTTTGAAAGTTTCCCATTCTGTAATGGGGCAATATAGGCACCATATACTTTGCCATTAAAGGAAGCTGAGCTAGCACAGGCTATGGCTTTAGAGTGAAATGGGGCAGTGAAGCTGAAATTGTACTGAAAAATCCAAATCAAAGCAAAAAGTTATGGAAATGTTTTACATTTGAAACGAGTTTCAACTATGATTTCAAGAAGCCCAAAGGAAAAAGTTGCATGGACCTCATAACAAAAGGGTAAAAAGCTTATTGAAAAAATAGCTTTCATTCTCTGTATGAAAAGCTGATGATCAGGAGGTTCAAATTGCCCACAGGTAAGTCCCTGAGGTATTGCTTATATTGTGCAATTAAATTTACCCTAAACAAAACAGACAAGAGACAAGGCTGAGTTCCTTCTGCTCAAAAAGCAAAGCATTTCAAAATGACATTGTGACAGATTCAATTCCTCATGCTCTATTTGAAGGAATAATAACAGAGTTTCCGACCAAAGGCAGGAGTTTGGCAACACTGAAGAAACATTATTTGCAGCAGAACAGGGCTTTCTTTCATTCTCCCAGACTTTGATTTTATTTAAACCATCATGTAAGTGTTGTCAAAACAGTGTAGAGAGATAGTAAATTTCTTAGCATAATTGCACACGTTTTTATTCATAATTTAATAAATTTCTTGAGCACTTCCTTTGTGCTGGAAAATCCACAATGGCGAATAAAGTCCTGCCCATATGATGCATGTATTTCATGGACTCTAAATTCTAGATTTTTGATCAAAGTTATTCTGTGACATTCCTATCCAAAAACGGTTTGTTTTTAGTGGTTTACCCCTAAAGAATTATCAAAAGATTAAACTGCTTTCTCACAACACAAAAGACTTCAAAAGTTTAGAGGGTCCTCTCCAGTATGGAGCAGGAGTCTCCAGAGAGGTTGAAGGACAAAAGGACAAAGGGATTGAAAAAGAGGGAGAAATATCAGAGAGAGAAGGGAAATCTGTGATGCCTATTCAAGATAGACTCTAATGTTCAAATAAGTCATTTAATTTGAAAATGAAGGATAGATATGTACTATTTTCTTTCAAGTCGTGGATCATATCAATACCCTCCCACACAAGAAAATAACCAAGGGGTTTACATTTGAAGGGCTCATTTTTTCTCCCCTCCAACCCTTTTATCAGAATAAGGTCTTTACTAAGGCAGAGTAAAGGAATGTTCAATATCAGAAAGAGAAATTTTCCTTTTTATGTAAATGCTCACATCAAAAAGCCTAAAGCCTTTCCAATTGAAGCCCAGTATTCTGAACCTTCAGGATAGAGCAGGATAGAGTGTGGATCAAGAGGAAGAACAGAGCAAGAAAAGAAGTGAATGAGGTAACAGAGTCTTCCTGCCATATACCACTGTGTTCTCATTTGTGATATGAGCACTTCTTTGGGCATGCAAAGAGATTAAGACACAGTCCCTGCCATGATGCACCCATGAAGAGATGTAATATGCACCATAGCTCTATGTAATATGCACAGGAGAGGGCTGTAAAGGAGGCACATGTTGTGAAATGAGAGGTTGTGTCATCTGTTTGAATATGGAGATCCAGTTCTCCCAGAACCATTTGATGAATAGATTGTTCTGCCCCTACTGGGTAGGTTTGACAGGCTTGTCAAAAATCCCTTGAACATAGATGTGAGGGTCTGTTTCTGAGCCATCAGTTCAGTTCCATTGGTCTATGTGTCTATCTTTATGCCAGTACCATGCTGTTTTTACTACTGTAGCTAGAGGATATGATTTAAAGTCTGGAAGTTGTCCC
>JAQZBX010038061.1:0-23558 GCA_029593785.1 Cabassous unicinctus | reverse complement strand
GACATGCAGCTCAACACATAGAAACAGACACCATTACCACCATGTGCTCTTTTCTTCAAAATGCCATCTTTGACTTGTCTCTGATTTCCAGATTCTAATGCTCTTCATGAAGCTTAACCACTTTTTGAAAATCGGTAATTCATTGGCCTGTGTCTCAGGTGCAATATCTATGGGGAGTCAGCTGGGAAAAGCTGAAAAAGATAGCCATCTTGATGCTGTTCAGGGATTTCATTTGGGTCTCATTTTGGCCTATATTTGATTTCAGAGTTACTTTATCAAAGCATTCAAGATGCAACTTTTACCTTTTAAGCCCTAAAGTATGGGGAATGGTTTTAATGGACTTCTGTACTTTGTTTAGGATATCATAGTAAATATCTTGCTTAAGTTTGTAAAGCTTTGAGAGCAGGAATGAGGATAAAACTAGGATATTTGTTCAGTCTTTTCCTATATCCTCTGCCTAAACCACATCAGGCCTGGGGGATTTCTTGGCAGAAGCAGTATTGTGAATGTTCAACTTATTGGCATTGAGGGCAACAATATGAAACAGTCAGGGTCTGCCCAAACAAAGATCTGATTATGTCTGTTTATTGGAAATGATTTACTAAGTGAGTCTCTGCTTTGTGTTTGTAAAGAACTCGACTTTGACTAGGAGGGTATAAGTATTTAAGGGGGTAGAATATCAACCATATGGAAGATAGCAAGCAGAAGACTGCTGAGCAGGACAAACCGTCACAAGCAATATTGATTGGGCCATGGGTACAAGCCTTAGAGAAGACAAATGTTTTCAGATGTATTGTGTTTAGCTTAAACCATGTCTGTGTTCTGCACAGCCTCTTGGGGCCGGCTGGCTCTCAGCCCAAGTCAAGCAGCCTGGATTTGAGAAGTTTGCCTCCAATCAGTTCAGTAGTGCAGAGTGTCTTGTCACATCTATGTTGATGTCAGTAGGTCTGCTTTACAGGACTCCAGTAAAGGTCATTGAATCCAGACAGAAAGAACCTGATTTCTGGTCCTGCCATTACCCTAATCTGTGACTTTGGACAAGTCCCTTAACTTCTCTGAAGCTAAATAATCTGGAAAATAAAATAGCAGTAATTATGCCTTCTCACAAGGTTTGGGACAGACTCAAATGAGGCCATGCGAAAAGTCCTTTGGAAACGGCAAAGTGCTGCATGTTTACTCCTAGATTTAGACCTTCACACACTCATCTGGATTCCAACCAATCCCAGCCTCCACTTTGTAGCCTCTGGAGGGGAGGCTGGTCTGTGGCAAAGCTAAAGACCACATTCTCCACATAGCCTTGACCCTGAGGCACAGGTTAGAATTTATTGAGTTTTTGCATTATATTTTCCTTCTTTTCCAGAATCTTGGATTTCAGTTTAAAATGCTTTGACTAAAAGTTTAGCTGGCAGGCTGGAAACCAGAGCAGGAAAGATAATTTGAAAGAACCATATAAAAACATATACATTTCTTCAAGGTGCATTAGGACGTTTTATGCTTCTAAAGCTTTTATGGATTCTTTTCTTTCCTTCCCAGCGTCCCCCCGTTACCATTTTCTAAAATTTGCGTTTTGAAATATTTACAATATTTAAAAATTCTTCATATGTAAGAAAGAAAGTATAATGAATAAAAGTTTAGAAAATAAAAATAGAAACAACCACACAGCTTAATGCAAAGAACACAACCAATGTGTTTTCAGCTCCCTGGCGTATTTCCTTGCATCATAACCACATACTTTCCCTCCTAGAGTTAATCACTACTCTGAATTTTATAGTAATCATCTTCTTACTCTCTTTTATAGTTTTGCATCTCCAAATGATCTAATTTAGTTTTGCTATTTTCAGAATTTTATATAAATGGGATCAAACTATATATGTTCTTCTTGTTTTTTTTGAAAAAACATTACAATTGGAAGATTCATTCAGTTGGTTGCATGCACCTATATTTTACTATTATTCAGTGTAGAATAACATTTCATTTGTAAGTCTACAGCACGTTTCATATATTGCTATCCTGTTGTTGAACATTTGTATTATTTCCAGTTCGGGGCTATTAGGAACAATGATGTTTAGAAAAAGTTCCTGAACTTGTCCTTATGTGCAAGAGTTTCTCCACTTTGCATGGGTCTCGCTTGGTCAGGGGGTGTGCACATCTTCAGCTTTACAAGATGACCTCAGATTGCTTTCCTAAAGAGTTGCACCAATTTTGCAGCCTTTGTTTTTTCTCTACATGATAACACTAAGTCTTTTGTTTTTACCTTGAACTAGATTTACGAAAAAAATTGTGCTCTAATTTCAGTGCCTTTTTCCTCTGACATAGCTTTGAGGTGTGAAATAAATATTGTTAGTGATCTGGGTGGGTTTACAGGATTGGTCTGTGTATTTAGTTTTCTAGGACTACTGTAACAAATTACCATAAACTGGGTGGCTTAACCCAACAAAACTTTATTCTCTTATAGTTCTGGAGTCTAGAAGTTTGAAACCCAGGGGTCGGCAGGGCTACGCTTCTTCTGAACTCTCCAGGGAAGAGTCCTTCCTTGCTTCTTCCTGGCTTGAGGTGGCTCCCAGCAATGCTTCGCATTCCTTGGCTTGAGGCTGCATTGCTCCAGTTCCTGCCTCCGTGTCCACGTGGCCTCTCCTCCATATCTCTGTGTGTCTTCTCCTCTCCTTAAATGAACTCTGTCATTGACTTTATCTCAAGATCCTTAACTAATTACATCTGCAAAAAGCTTATTTCCAAATCAGGTCACAGTCATGGGTACCAGGGGTTAGGACTTGAACGTGACTTTTTGGGAGACATAATCCAAGCCACTATAGCCTGCATGGAGGGAAGGAAAGAAGAGGGGAGGAGAAAAAGTATTAGTTTGTGAAACAATTACTACACATGCTATAATACTTTTGACTGGTTAAGATATTAGCATTTTCCACAGGGGAGCAGTTAATGAGATACCTACTCAAAATAACATACCTGCTTTTAAAATATGTATATACCTTGATCCTACAGGTTGCTTTTACAGAAAGATGTAAGCAGGCAGTCAGGGTTCTGAGGTCACATCAGGCATGTGGGCCCTGTCTTTGCTTCTGAATCCTCTATTGACTATATGATACAGACACCAGAAAAAGACACAGTTGTCCAGAAAGGATCCATTTTCCCCAGAGTCACTGATTTTGTTTGGGATAGATTCTTTAGAGACAATGAAAACAAATGTTTTTAAAAGTGCATGCACATCCTCTCTACATAAGATTTTCCTTTCACCAAAAGCCTGGGTCTGGATGCTTTGTGATTTGGCAAAAGCTGACCTTACTCTTGAGGCAAGAGCATCTCATGGTTTCAGGCTCTGAGAAGAAAGCTCCACTGACCAAACCCACCCATGCCAATGGCCCACCTCACACCTTGCATGATACCTTTAGCAAGAGTGCTGGCTGTGGGTTCCACTAAATGAGTCTGGGTGCCCTGTTGAAACCCAAATGTCTCTAATGGGGAGGGGCTGGGGAGGGAAGAGGGCATTAAAGAATTTTCAGACAGCTCTACCTGAAAAGTTGGATTATTGGATAATAACTTACTGTTTACCTGGCAGAGTTCTAGGATGTTAACCTCAGAAGCCACAGCTTTACTGGGGACAAGGAGTATTGGGAGGAGGTAAGGAAGGCTTGGATCAGAGGATGCTGCCTGGTCAGATAACACTTCTTAACAGGGACACGAGAACCTGTAAAGACAGTCTCAGCTGGTAGGACACCATTCCTAGCATGTAGGACCCAAGTTAGCTTTCTCTTGAGTATTCCTTCTCATATTTATCAGCGAGTTCTATATATTGACTGCTATCACTTACTCCAAATCTAACGAATGTTCCTCTCAATACTTAGTGACTTTTTTCTAAACAGCAGGTAAATACTTCTTAAAAAACAAAGAAAATGAAACAAAACAAAAACTTTGTTGAGGTAGAATTTATATACAATAAATGGAATCAATTTAAAGAGTAAAATTATTTGAGGTTTGACATGTATATAAACAGCAAACCATCTCACCAAAATAAGAGAGAGAATATTTCTTATCAACCCCTCCCCAAAAATATGTCCTCTTTTCCCTTTTTTAAGATCCAGTCTACACACCACCTTAAGCATCAGGCAACCACTAAGCTTCTTTCTGTCATTATAGATAAATTGGTATTTCCTAAATTGTATATGAATGGAAAAAATACAATATGCACTCTTTAGTGACTGTTTCTTTCAATCAGCATAAACATTTGTATACAAATTTTTGTGTAACCATATTTTTCATTTCTTTTGGAAAATACCTAGGAGTGGAATGGGTTGGTTATATGGTAGGTATATGTTTAACTTTATTAGAACCTGTCAAACATTTTTTCAGATTGATTTTCCCATTTTGTATTCCCAGCACCAATGAATGAAAATTCCAGTTGTACCATATTCTCATCAAGATTTGATATTTTAGTCTTTTTAAAATCAGCTATTCCATAATATATGCAGTGGTATCTATTACAATTTTAATTTTATTTTTCCTGATAACTAATGATGTTGAACATTTCTCAAGTACTTATTGACCATTATATGTTCTCTTGTGAAGTATTTCTTCAAATCTTTTTTTCATCTATTAATTGTGTTGTTTGTCCTACTATTGATTTGTAAGATTTATTCAAGTATTCTGAATACAAGTTCTGTGTCAGATGTATGTATTACAAATATTTTCTCCCATCTGTGATTTGTCTTTTATTTTCATAATGGTGTCTTTTAAAGAGCAAAGATTTTGAATTTTGATAAAATCAAATTTATCAATTTTTTATATTTATGGTTTGTGCTTTCTGTGTCCTATCTAAAAATCTTTGTGTATCCCAGGGATTCAAATATATTTTCCATATATATATATATATATTCCGCCCCCCCCCCAGAAGTTTTACAGTTAAGTTTTACCTTTAGGTCTGTGTCTTTTTCTAGTTAACTTTTTAATATGCTGTATAGTAAAGGGTGATGATTTTTTTCCATACAGATATTCAGTTGCTCCAGTGCCATTTGTTTAAAGATTTTCCAAAGCTGCTTTGGAAAATCAGTTGATGGCAAATATATGTCTATTTTTAGATTCTCATTCTGTTCCATTGATCTATACATTCTTCCTTTCACCAACATACACTCTCTTAATTGCAATAATTTTACAATAAGTCTTGAAATATAGCAGCCTGTGTCTTCTAACATTGTTCTTTCAAACAATTACTTTAGCTCCTCTTGGTCATTTGCATTTCCATTTAAAGTTTAGAATCAGCTCATCAATTTCTATAAAATGTCTGTTGGGGATTACATTGATTGAGATTACATTAAGCCTATAAATCATTTTGGGGATCATGTCATCTGCAGTAAAGAGAGGTTTATTTCTTCCTTTCCAAACCGTGTGTGCCTTTTATTTCTTTTTCTTTTCTAATTGCAATGGCTAGGACTTTGTAGTAAAACTTTGAACAGAAGTGGTAAAAATCAGCATCTTTATCTTGTTTCCAATCTTTGGGAAAAACATTCAGCATTTTGTCATGAAGGATGATGCTATATATATTATATTTAAAATATATATATATACTTATCTAGATGACTTTTATCATTAACCAACACCCTGTGGGAAGCAACTTTATCAATAAGAAAACATTGCTTCCATATAATTCCTTTGCCTTTAGTCATGTGGACTCCATTCATTTCCAAAGTTTCTTAGGTCAGCACCCTTTCCCCTGACCCTTCAGTGATACTTTGCATACAATTGTAATAGAGTTAGATTTTTTTTTTCCATTCTGCATTCCATTTTGAGGTCTCTCAACCTCATGACATTTTAAAGATTTGCATATATTAAGGTTCATTCTTTGTGCTGTAAAGTTCTCTGGGTTTTGACAAATGACTAGTGTCATATATCCACCACAGCAGTATTACACAGAATAGTTTCACTTACTAAAAAATCCCATGCATCCCCTTTTCAATCCTCCCAACTTCTATCCCCCTGGAACCCTGGCATGATCCTCTGCATCAGAACAAAGTCAGGCCAGATCTCCAAATAGATGGAGTTCCTTCTCTAAAGGAAAGATTTCTGTGTAAGGTTTGTGAGTAGCCTGTCAACATTGATAAATTTGGAGGAGATAGTCTTTCTTAATGAAAACATTAAGTTGCCCAGAACTCTTCTTATCCACTATGAGTCCTACTTGGGTTAGCTCTAAGTAGGAGGAACCAATCAGATTAACTGCAGAGCTGTGGTCACTTTTGAGGGACAATGATCAAATAAAAAATTCCATGAGCAAAGGAAGGATTGTTAGGCAAAGGCACCAAAAAAGGTGGCTTCAGGCCAGCTCTGAAAACAAATGACCAAGAAAACCAAAGAGAATAGCTCTGACAACTTAAATAAAATGGACAAATTCCTTTAAAAACATAAATTACTGAGAACAAAATAAATAGAATAAGAAAATAGCATAAGGATAATGCTAGATATACCATTCTACACTTTGTTTTTTCACTAACATAATGAGTATCTTTCCCTATAATTCTATAAATATCTAACTCATTCCCCTTAATAACAACTATGTTTTGTTATGTTTCATGATTTTTTAATCCCCATTGATGGGCTTTTTGATTGTATCCAGTCTTAATTTTTTATGAACAGCACTACAATGAATGTCCCATATGTGTGAAGTTACAGTCACACACTATACACACAATTATACACATGCATATTTATATTATTTTTCATATATATTTAGGGAGAGTAAGGAGCAAACTTTTTATTTGAGTGAGTGTGTATGCAGTAAAGTTATTGGTTAAAAAGCCATGTTTATTTTATATTTTGATAGATATTGGCAAATTTTTCTATAGTAAAATTGTACCAAATTATTATCCAATCTACAATGTGAAGATCTTTGATAGTACAAGGTAAACCTCAAACTTCTAGTTTTTTGCGTTTCTGAGAAGTGAAATATGATATCTCTTTAACGTTTGATTTGAGTTTTCCTGAATGAATGAGACTAAGCATCTTTCCTATGATAACTGGCTATTTGTATTGATTTCTGTAAATTGCTTCTTCACGTTCTTTGTTTTTCTATTGGGTTGTAGTTGTGTTTCTATTAGGTTGATTTGAATAAGATACTTATAAATAGAAAAATATAGCATTTTGTCACTTAAAAGTCTGGCAAATTTTTTTCCTTGATCTTTTGAGTTCATTTGTGTTTTTGTACAGAGATTTTAAATTTTTGTATTATATACAATAATAGAAAAAAATTTGTTTTACTTAGCCATATAACCATATACCTTCCAAGGAGTATCTTCATATTTTTTCTTTAAAGTTATGTCTCAATATGTAGGTGAAAAATTCTTGCTCTATTCAAAGAACAGCTGTGTAGTGAAGATTTTTATCTTACCCAAAAAAGAGGCCTGGGCTTTACCCTTGGCTTCTGGGAGGTAATCGTTAAATTTTTGGAATGTAGTAATTGATGGGAGTGTCTTTGTTTACCTATGGGCTTTGGCCAGCCAGATAGAAATGAGGTGATTTAGTGGGGAGACCTTGGATCAGTCTGCTCACCTTCTGAGGGACTGAAAACTGAGATTAGCCACAAGGCATTAAATGTTCCTATATGAAGGGCTACCAATAAAGACTCTGGATACCAAGGCTTGGGTGAGCTTTGCTGGTTGGCAATACTCTGCATATATTGCCACACATTAATACTGGGAGGTAATGCCATCATGACTCCATGGGGAGAGGACAACAGAAGCTCTGTGCTTGGTACTTTTACTAGACTGTGCCTTGTGTGCTGCTTCTCTTGGCTGATTTTAATCTGCACCATTTTCCTGTGATAAACCATAATTGGGAGTTTAACAGTTTTCAGTGGGTTGTATAAGTCCTTCTGTGAATTATTGAAACTAAGGGCAGTATCAAGGATGCCCAAACTTGCAATTGGTCTCAGAAGTGAGGGTGGTCTTGTGTGGACTGTGTTCCCTCTAATTTCACAGTGCTCTAATTCTTTCAATAGCTTAGTATGATATTTGCTTGCCCATGTGTAAGCTGCCCAGGTATAGAGCCAGGCCTAGAGTCTTTGGTTGTCTCCTCCATGCTTTGGCTGAACACCTAATATTTCTTTAATTTCCCTGCTTCCCAATTAATTTGAGTGGAAATAAAAGTCTAAAATAAATGCCAAGAGAATAAAAAATATTTTTGTTTTCTAACTTTTAATTTATTCTATATATGATATTAAATATACTTTAAAGATTCTGGGATTTAACTCTTGACATATGTATTTTGGACATGTATATGTGTTTAAAAGAACAGGTAAGTTTCTGTATGATTTTTCTCCATTTGAACCAGTTTTAGGTTTTCAGCATTTTTATTTAGATGACTCAATTATCTTTTCCATTTGAGAAAATCTGAAAAAATTGCAGGGAGCAGGTTTATCTTGGGAATTCTTCAGAAAATAATAGGAATACAAATTGACATTAAAGATTTTAGTTTCTTCTTCATAACCATATTTGTGATGAGAGACAAAGCCAAAAAATTTTGAGATCCTAATAGAACTTTGGAGACTACTGATGTCAAATTTTGATCCATATTGTTTTCAGTAAAGAGGAAAGATATCTATTAAAGTCCAAGGTTGCTTTCCAGCCAGCCAACTCTTGACCTTGCATTTGTATTACCAGGCTTGTTGAGAAAACCTTGGGTCCCTGACTGTGTTTCTAGTCTTTTTCTCATAAGCTGACTTTCTGGCTTGTGCTTCTGAGTCCTGAAATATCAACAGTTGTTTGGCCAGGCTGTCTGGCCAGTTTGGAGTCTAGTGAAGGGCAGACCACCAAGGCTTTACACCAATATCCCCTGTAGCTGGAGGAGTCATTCTGCAATTAGAAATTCCTAGTGGTCTGCAAAATCACAATTTTTCTAAGGTGGACAGTCAGTTAAATGATATTACAGAGAAGCTAGGCTTGGTAGTGTCAGTTTTCCTTTTGTAAATCCTCAGAATTCAGTAGGCAAGCTGTCATATGATCCAGCTACTCTATATGAGCCTGGGGAGGCTTGGGAATGGTTGTGGTTTTTGTAGCCCATATTGTCTCCATCAGGGCTGACTGAACAACATTTTCAAGCAAGCAACATGTTCCTTTTGATTCTACCCATCTTCTCCTTTTGACTCATAGTTTCATGTCCCCAGGCTTCCTTCTCACAAGCCTAAGTCCCCACCCAGATGTGCTCTTCCCATGCTTAGAAGCATCTACACACCAAAATTAACTCCTTCCCCCACACCAACAAAAATTATTATGAAAGACTCTTCCATATATTTGAAATTAATTGGATTTGACTTAGTATAGAAATTTCCCCCTTTATCACCTGATATTGCATTCCATTCATTGTGCTCCTTTGCTTATAGTTAGGGGAGAGTAGGGAATGTGCTTGTGACCCTACACACATTCCCTATTTGGCTCCTTTTTGATAAGGAGGAGAAAAGGAGGGTACAGTGTGAAGTACATGGTGGTAGCAGCAGTCATCACACTGTGAACTTGAAAAGAACTAGTACACTAGAAGGTCAGCTCCATGAGAACAGGGGTCATTCCATACCTTGTTCATTGCTATATCCCCAGAACCTGGAACAAGGCCTGTAGGTGATCAGAAAATATTTGTTGAATGAATAAATGAGTGAATGAATGGTTTCTTCTCTCTTGCCTACCAAACAGCCAGGCCATCTGACACTAACTTCGCTCTGTCCACAGGCCTTGAACTAGGAGGGCTGAACTCAGGGAGGTTCCATGTACCCTGGCTGTTCTTTTAATTTTTTAGTGGTATTATAACCTAATAGTTTATAGGGTCTACCTTAGAGGTTTATTTTGAGGATATATATGTTAATATATGTGAAGTACTTAGAGCACTGCCTGGTAAACAGTGAGTTCTTGGTAAATGTTTACTTTTTTAAAAAAACAATTCCATTTATGACAAATAATTGATTCAGAATTAGCACTGGAGCACTCGTAATCCCAAAATAGGGAAAATATGTTTGTGAACTGATTGACCTCCAAATCAGGGAAAATGAGAAATGGCTAAGTTTTAGTTACCTATTACAGCATAACAAATCTCCCCATAATGTAGTGGTTTGAAAAAAAAAAAACGATAGTCATTTATTATCTCCCACAATTTCTGTGGGTCAGAAAACTGAGTGCAGCTTGGTGGGTGGGTTCTGACTGAGGGTCTCTCATGAGGTTGCGGTCAATGTCAGCTAGTGTTTAGCTGTAACGGTTGGCCAGAACATCCACACGTGACCTCTCCATGAGGCCTGGGCTTCCTCACAATATGGTGTCTGAGTTCAGAGGGAGGGAGGGAGGGAGGAAATGAGGGAGGGAGGGAGAGAGGGAGGGAGGGACATAAACCAGAGACAGAGGTGGAATCTGTGTTGCCTTTTATGACAGCCTCAGAAGTCATGCTGTACCACCTCTGCTACTTTTTATTGGTTAAAGAAGTTTCAAAGATCCCCTTAATTTCAAGAGGAGCAAACCAAGACCCTACATCTTGAAGGTGGAATGCTAACATCATATTGTAAGAGGAGCAAGTGGAATGGGATATGAATACACACTGTTGTGACCATCCTTAGAAAATGCAGTCTGCTCTAAGGTATGACTCCATTGCAGCATGCAGATAGGGACACAGTGACCTTCCTCCATATACCCCAAATCCCTGCCTACTGTGGGGTTGGAGCTCACTAGGACTCATCAATTTAGATTTCAATTAGTAAAGGATTATGGAGTCCTTCTGAAATTTTTACCTATGGGAATGAGAATTGCCATGCGTAACCGCTTACAAAGCATTCATTGAGTTGCAGTCTGACACCCATTTGAAGGGTGTTTAAAGAAAAAGAAGTCTAAGACTCAAAATTGAAAGTGCAAATTTCAAATGCTTCCCTTCTAAAGTGATAGAGCTATAAATATCGAGGCTGTTTCTGCTAAACAACAAATGGAAATGCTCCAGAATCAATGAGAGGTGTTAGCACCAGGGAAAAACAGCATCTTAAATCCCTACGCTAACAATTAAATCAGACACTTTTGACACTTTATCTGAGACACTCGTGGCGGTGCTTTATTCTTCAAGGCATGACTCTGAAATTCACAGCAGGTGACAAGCCGATTTTGGAGGATCATCAGTTTAGCTTTCTCAGTACTCTCCCCAAACGTAATTCAACATAGCAAGGCAGTTCTCTGTCTTTTGAGAAAAGGAGGCCAGTGAGAACGAGTGGGTTCCCAGAAATACTCGCCATGGCCTCAAGAAACCAAATAATTGACTACCTCAATAACAGGTGGATATTAACACAATCAGAAAACAGTGATTCAACCTTAAGACCCCAAAGACTTTCTATTACAGTCCCTATAAATCATGGGAAATCTCCGTGTCCTGAGAAAGCCTGCAGCCTTAAAGATTATTCACTCCCCATAGGTGGTGTTTATTCAATTAGAGAAAAATATTTTCCCTTTGGTCATTATAATGGGGCTATTTTTATAAGATGTTTAGCTGCTGAACAATAACATGGAAACAATAAAGCTTCAGAATCTAAAAATGCCATCCCTTTAACGTGTTCTAAATTCTTTGAGCCTATCTGATTAAAAGTCCTAGATTTAGACTCTCCAGAGCTTTAACTGAATCGGGAGATGGGGCATTGGGGGCATTGACACCAAGAGCAGCCACCGTGCTCATCCTCCAGGGGCGTCGCTGCCTGTTCCTGAGCAGAGCAGCCAGCAGAGGCTGGGTGAGGTCACACTAAGGGGGCAGGCTGGGGGTCAAAACAGAGCAACGTTTGAATCCTGACTTACCTATTGGCTGTGTGGCTCCAGTGGGTTCCTTGACTTTCTCTATCAGTTTCAACATAAGTAAAATGGGGATAATAGCACCCACGCATGTGTCCAGGACTTAGCAGTGTCAGCTCAGAGTAAGTCAACAGTTAGTGTTACTGGTGGTGTGTCCAGTCCCCTCTGCCACTCCAGCTGCAGTTACCTGCAGAGAGTCCAGAGACTTACACTGAGGGCTAGAGCCAGGTACATAAGTCCTACAAGGTAACTGCCAGAATCTGAGGGCCTGGACCAGAGGAAGACAGACCGTGGTATAAAGAGTGCCATGCATCAAATAAACTTAACCACCAGTGCACCCTCAGGGGGGCTGCCCTTGTTCCAACCAGTAAAGGACCAGCACCCAGGCTTGTCTCTAGGATTTTAGAGGGATGAGAGCAGATCCATTGTGCAGGAGCCTGCCTTCTTGACATCCTTTGTCCACTGTGTCTGAAAAGGGCCAAGCAAGTGCTCAGAGATTTAGTGGTACATTTGTTAGAAAACTGGATCTGCTCCTGTGGGACCCTGGGGGGTGGTGAGGAGCGGGCAGCTCCTGACACCACCTAGATAAGAGGAAGGAAATGCAATCCCCAGGGCAGATCCACTCCTCTCCGCACCCCACTCTTTGCCAACCGGCTGTGGCTCTGGCTTGTTTGGGGGGTGGGAACTGTAAGAGCAGCAGGCAGGCTCTCAATTGTCCAGCCTGGGAGCAGGCAGGAAAATGCTCGTCCCTGAGCCTGAGAAAGCTCTCTCCCTGTGCTCTGAGCAACCATCAGAAAGGGAGCACTACAGCTCCCAGGTTCAGCCCTCAGGGCACAGCCAACTCCTAGGCAGGGATTTACTCCTGCATAATGTCCAGGCTTCCCGGCTTTCTCTTTGTTTTTTTTTTTTTAAGCAATTTATTGAAATACATCATTCATACATGAACATACATAAACTATAAGTGTTCAGTAAACATCGTGAACTTACAAAACAAACATCCATAACATCATACAGGGCTCCCACACATCACACACCCCCCCCCCGCCAGAAACACCCTGCATTGTTGTGAAACATCTGTTAACAAATCATGAAAGAGCATCATCAAAGTATTACTACTAACTATAGTCCGTATCTTCCTCCCCTATACATTTTTTAAGGATTTATTTATTTATTTACTTTTATCCATTTTTAACCCACCCACCCCCAACCCCCTGTTTTTGCATCCATTTGCTGGGCAACTCTCTGTGTCCGGTTTCTGCCCTCTCTTTTCATCCTTCGCCTGCGCCACCTTAGTTCCTGTTTTTTCGGCACATCTTGTCCTGGCTCTCCCTTGTGTCACTCTCCTGTTACAACATCATCTTGTGTGGCTCGCAGGGCCTGATGGTTCACCTGTGCATGGGGCCTGATGGCTCACCTGCTCACAGGGCCTGGTGGCGCACCCACATATGTGGTCTGACGACGTACCCATGCATGGGGCCTGACGGCACACCTGCTTGAGAGGGCTGGCTGCGCACCTGCACATGGGGCCTGGCAGTGCACCCGCACACAGGGCCTATTTCTCTTTGTTTTTGATAATCATAGTTTTCTTCCATTCATGCTGGCTCAGAATGTTTTGTTTTTTCTCTGTTCTGTTTTCAAATTATCCAGATTTTTAGTAGGTTTTATTAGCAGGCTTATTCAAATTATACAGCTCAGCGCCCTAACAAAAGTGGAAATTCTCTGTGCTCATTTATATTATTCCCAACCTAAGTTCAATCTCTCATGTTGGGAATATTCAAACATCTTCAAGAATTCAGCCCTGCAGAGTTGGACTCAGGTGTGGTTTCCCTACACATGGCTCTTCTACCCCTTCTATTTAATCCTATAGTTAGTCTAGAGTTGATAGGTATATGTCCAAGAGACTTAAATCTTTGGGTTGCCCATGTGCCAGCTGGGCCCTGAATCTCAAAGGAGTTGCAACACCTACTCTACAGTTCATTGAACTCACCCAGGACAACTAACAAGGAGATGATGATGGGTAACGACCATCCCAAGGAACAGAGAGAGTCTACAACTGAAAGCAAGATAGTCCCATCCATCTGCCACATGAAATCTAAGCCCCCTCTCAATTAGAGGTAGAGTGGGCATCACCATCCCAGAATCCTCAGGATTGGGGAATGGATGATGGACTAGAGTAGACTTACCGGTATTCTAGTATAGACATACTGTGATTCTAACAATGGAAGAACTTACATCATTGATGTGGAGGCAGTGGCCACTGGAGGTTCTGAAGGGAGGGAGAGGGAAAAACAGGTGTAATACGGGGACATTTTTGTGACTTGGGAATTGTCCTGAATGATATTGCAATGACAGATACAGGCCATTTTATATCTTGCCATAACTTACAAAATTGTGCAGGAGAGAGTGTAAACTACAATGTAAACTAAAATCCATGCTTAGTGGCAATGCTCCAAAATGTGTTCATCAATTATAACAAATGTACCATACTAATGAAGGATGTTGTTAATGTTGGAAAATGTGGGAGAGGTTGGGAGCAGGGCATATGAGAATCACCTATATTTTTTATGTAACATTTATGTAATTTAAGTATCTTTAAAAAAAAAAAAAAAAGAGAATTCAGTCCTGGAAATGGGTTCCAGCTATTGCTGACTCATAAGCACTTGTCACTTGTTCCATAGCTGTCCACAGCCCTTTGTTTTACTGACCTCCTTCACTTGGCATTCTTTACTAAGACTTGAAAAGAATGAGACTATTTTCATATGTCTTTCCTTAGGCAAGGGACAGGGAATCAGCTGCACATACATGATGGGAGTTGCCTGGAAAATGATTGAGATCGAGACAATAACACTCTAATCAGATGTCCTTTGAATGACTCAAAACATGCAGTGAAATAATGCAATGGAATGTTGAAAACCAGAGTGAAAAATAGGTTAGGATTTTGGCATCCTCTTCTTTGCCTCTTGAGCAATGCTTTCTCTTTGGACCACTGAACTTTTCAGTGTGTTAAGCATTATGGTCACATTTGTCTGTAAGATTTCTTTGCAACACCCTTAATTCCTTGTGTAGGTTCCTTATGGCCAAGCTTTCTAATAGAGAACTTCTGAATACTTATTGATTTTTTTTCAATACCTCATCGGCCCTTAATCTACATGGCCTCCTTTATTTCCTAGCAATTTATTGTGTTTTAGAAATCTCTTGCACCAATGAGAATTTATTTAGCAGTGTTTAAGAATACAGTCATAGGTCCCAGATCTATGTTGAAATCCACACTCTATCATTGAAAAGAGCTGTATGGTCTTGGGCAAAACATACTTTCCTTATGAGTCGAATGGGGATGAAGAGGATATAAAACTGATTAGTCTTTCAGGAGGTTAGATAAGGTTACATAAGGAAAAATGTTTAGCCCACAACCTAATACATAAGTGTTGAATAAATGAAGATTGTTTCCATAGTGCAGCACTTTTCTTTCTATGATATTGTTGTAAAAGTGCATAAGATATTTGCTGATGCTTTTATCTTGACTGTTCTTTTACCAGACTTGACTGTATCTTGTGTCTGAGGTATCTTCGTGTTTTCCATGGAATTTAAAGCAGTGTTTTAGAACTTAGGAGGCCAGGACAGGAGGGCAAAGGTTTTGTCTGCCTCATTTCTTCTCTGCAACCAGATCATGCTCATTGCCTGGCACAGGGAGACGTTCAATTAATATACATGTCAAATTAACGAAAAAATGAATGAATTACAGAGGGCTAAAAAACTTGAATGTACTACGTCACTAGATGTAAAACATTAGAAAACCAGGGACTATGTATAGTTTTAGTACAGATGACCAACACCATTCCAAAAATAAATTTACAGTTTTTGAAAATAAATTTTAATTTATTCTAATAGTTATCACTTTTTATAATTTAAAGCACTAAATGTAGACAATGTTTGAATAGAGAAAATATTTCCTTCTAGCAATCAATATTCACTCATTAGAATTTACTTATTTGAATTATCTTCACAATGTTCTTCATTGAAAAGATTCAAAGTCTATACTAGCAAACATCTATGTTATCCTGAAGTATACAAATGATTGTGTGCAGAAGCTTTTTAATATTCTGATATTTTAAATTTTGATTTCTACTTACATTTCTAAAGTTTGCTTTCTCCTTTGTAGAAGTAAGTTCTCCAGAAATAAAAATTAGCATTTTCTATTATGAACTAAATTCTTGTGAATTAAAATTCTTTAATCACAATACCTATTTAACTTTGTGTAAATTTTCAAAGTTCGAAGAGGAAATACAATGCCATGAGTCAGTAGTTACATAGGCAATTGTTCTATGGGGAACAATTTTATGTCAACAAAAAATAGCTATAAAATATCATAATAGGTCATCGATGCATCTCATTTCCTCTCTGTAGGGGGAACCACCAAAGGAAGTCTTGTGAATGATACAATGGAAAAGAGCATTTTCCCCCATTTCATGAAAACAGTTAGTAATGGGACTTGAAAATTAGAATGAATTTGGAGAATTTTGGTTTACTTTTTCTATGTCCCTACTGGGAATGGCTGGAGAATTCAAGGTATGCCCTAGAAAGCTTTTAAATGCTGTGAAAATGAGACTGGACGAGAGCCTGTTTACTGAGCGAGTACTGTGTTCCAGGCAGCACAGCCGGGCACTTCCCCTGCTTCTTCCCCACATGCTCTGCCTGGGTCTCCTATGGTTGCCACACAACTGATTGTATGACCCTTGAGGGCAGGTACCTAGCTTACTCCACTCTCTACTGACACATAAAGCCTAGCAAGTGATGTATAAAAAGCACTAAATATTTGTGTATCTCATGGCCACAGATTTCCTTCAAGTTCAGTTAGCAGAGAGAAGGAATGCGACTGTCTTAGATGATAACTTCACTCTTGCTTTTCAGTAGAAAACAAAGAAAATGAGGGCATAGGCATAATTGCTTTCTTTTTAAAACCTAAAATAAACCCATGAAAATAATGGTTAGAGGAAACCTTGATTTTCAGCTAATTGTGTTAATTGTCTCTAAATAATAATATCGAACATTTTTCAAATGTCTACTTATTTAAGAAACATGTTTTAAAGTGTTTTATAAGAATGAACTCATTTCATCCTCAAGAAACCCCATGAGAAAGGTCCTATCATTATTCCTATTTTACAGACCAGGAAACCAAGACAAAAAGAGTTGTCATAATTTGCCGAGGCTCTAGTTAGGAACAGATTGAGCCTGGATTCAGCCTGTTTGCTCAGCTCTACCTATACCAAATTGAATTTGTGTGTGACAGTTAACTGTTGGCTTGCTCATTTTTCTCCCACCAATAAGCTACATCTGCATTTTTTTTTCCTGCTTTTAGTTTAACCCTATCTCTTAGAACTCATTAGCTCTTTAGATTATAGGTATTGGTTACCCCATTAACTCTACCATCATTTTAGCATTGCAAACCCTCATCCATGTCTCCTCATTCTAAGTTCTGGATCTCCACCTTATTTTGCTCTCCTTCTCTAAAAGTCGCTGGACTGGCTTTTTAAAAGTGTGCACACAATGTGAGTGTGCAGAAAGAGATGGCCGCCCTGTGGTCCCAGGTGGCCCTTGTGTCTTTTCCTCCTGAGCTCATGCCTTCCACTCTTTCTGCACCTTCTATCAGTGGGTTTTGGTTTGCTCCCGTGGGTGTGTTTCCTAGCACTCATGCCTACTAAATAAAACCTGCTTTTGACAGATGATTTGTATAATTTATTGGGATGCAGGAGCCTCAAAAATGTTTTTGTATCTCCAGTGACTTGGTGTAAACTGAATAGTGATGGGCCAGAAAATTATTCTCCCAGCCCCATAGAAATCATTGTATGGCTCCAACCGAGATTAAGCTGGAGGCAGCTTAAATATTACATTTTACTCTCAATACAGTTTGCTGTCAACTCATTCTGAAATAATTACAATAGCCTGCATATTTGATGTGTACTTTATATAGTGGGTGGTAGATCTGTTCTAAACATATTTCTTCATGGAACAGATCCCTAGCAGAGTTTGTATTTCTTCACTAAACTTTACAGTAAATATCATCCCATAACAGTTGCACTTGGTTGTCGGTAGAAAAAGTTGTGTGTGTGTGTGTGTGTTTGTGTGTGGTAGGTAAAACACAAAAATACCTGTCTACTATTATTTTTATTGTACCATCTGAGATTCATTCAATTTGAAAGAATCAGTGATGCAGAGTAATATGTAATCAAGACTCAAAATAATTATTTAGCTAATTTCAAGGAAAATATCTGCTTATCTGATTCGTTTATACAAATTAGTAAAAATATGGTAATTTTTGTTCTAATTTTCTGGATCATTGCAGCTCTCCATATTACAACTTAAAGTCCAGAAACAAAGGTGTGAATTTTGGAGATAGACAAGTAGATATTTGGGTGCTGACTGATGATTAGTATATATTAAATCAGTAAAGTCACCAATGTGATTTACTATATCCTTTAGGTTTAAAATGCTTGGTTTGAATTTTTCTTCCTGATTATTCTTCCAAAAATTTGGAAGGCATTTTGGACTCTCTCATACCTAACCCCATCAAAATCACAAGTACAAGCTGTTATATTGTGGTTCTGTGAAAGGTTTTGGACAATAGCACAATCTAGGCCAATCATGTTTTTAAAAAATTGTATGATTATTTTCTCTGCTGGCAGCACCTCAGAGATGCTACATCGCATGAAAACACAATAGGGTTCTGGTTACCATCAGACTAGAGGAATTTGAAGAGAAGCCAGGGGCAACACTGGGTAAAAATGTCTTAAGGTTTTATAAACCTGTGCTTTTAATTAGTTAAGGTGGATTTTAAATTTGGGTCTGGGTGGAGGCCAGGTGTAACACCATGGGAAATGAGATCTGAGAGAGTTGGAGGTGGGGCATGAGGGGTGGAAGCTCAATGGGCTCTGGTGGCTCCAGGGTGGGGGCGGGAAACACGAGTAGAACAAGAGGGACCTGTGGACTTTTATTATGGTCCAGGGGTGGAGATTAGTAGGTTTTCCGTGGGACTTAAGGATTAGTTCATTTAAAGCAAATGCAAAAAGTGACTGGGGGTCTGAGGGCAGTGGGGATGGTTAGCTTATCATTTGAGACCAGCTGTGCGTTCTGGATGAGGCCTGTCGGGGGTGTGGGTTTGAGCTCTGGGGAGTTGAGGCTCCAGGGCTGGAGAAATGTTTATTAAGTAGGCCAGAGGTCAGTGTTGAGGTGAGGGCCTCAACCAAAGTTAGGTGGATAACGAGGCCAGGCACAAAACAAATTTTGATAGTTATGACAACCTGTTTAACTTCCTACAATTTGCTTTTTCAGAAGGTAAATTGATCATTTTCTATTTGGTTTTCCTCATAATGCAGCAGTAAAATTCTGAAAATGAGAACGATCCGTAGTATTTATCCCAAACCCACATCTCTCCTCTAAGTTCCAGATGCACAAATACAGGTGCCCACGTGGCATGTCCACTTGGATGACACGCAGGGATCTCAGTGCTGACACCAAAATGGATCCCTTGATTCCTTATTCCCCTCCACACACACATACACACACACTGAAACCTGATACTCGCTAGGACTTCCCAAATGAGAGGACACTAGTATCACACAGTTGCCAAGCCAGAAATTTCATTTAAACATTTTTATTCAAGTATAACATACAGAGCATAAAGAGTGCAAAACACACACTTCTTAAGCTTGGAGTTAAACAAATTTGTTCTTATGAATATACTTGATCATTTTCAAGATGCCAGAAGGTTCCCTTGTGACTTTCTCAGAGTCATTGATTCCTTCTTTTTTCAAATCCAAACCTTCACCAAATCCTGACAAGTCTTCTTCCAAATTTATCCCAAGCCCTTTCTTTTTTCTCCATCTCCACTGCTTTTCGTATGGTCATCTCTCACCTGGTCTACACCAATAACTTGTCTCCCCATTTCCAACTTGCCAATTCTTTACCTAGACTAAGTGATCTTTTAAAAAGCATACACCCAAAAGAATTGGAAGCAGGGGGCTGAACAGATATTTGCACACCGATGTTCATAGTGGCATTATTCACAATTGCCAAGAGATGGAAAAAACCCAGGTGTCCATCGTCAGATGAATGGATAAGCAAATTATGGTGTGTGTGTGTGTATATATATATATAGAATACATATCATATATTGTGGAATGTTATTCATCCATAAAATATTGTCTGATCTCACTGATATGAAATGACTAGAATAATCTTCATAGAGTCAGAACTTAGAATATAAGTTACCAGGGTCAGGGGTGGGGAAAGTGAATGGGGAGTCAATGCTTAAATTGTATAGAGTTTCCATTTAGGGTCACGGGAACTTTTTGTTAATGGATTAGCTGCCATCATTCAGGTACACTTTGGACCAAATGAGTTCAATTTTCTTTCCTTAAAAACACCTAAAGTCATCAAATTGGAAATGGGAAATTTAATGACACTCAAAGGATAGTGTAGGGAAAGGTCATTTTAGCCCCTAGTGCTCTGTCAAGGACTATGGGGTGACAGTGTTGGAGCTTTTAGGAATCAGAGGGTTACAAAAAGGAATGGAATGTTCAGGGTACGGAATAGTGAAAGCAACTGGGGAACAAGAGGTGAGATACTGCCAAAGAGAAATTCTGCTGACTTTGTAATTTTGCTTCTGCTATTATTCAACCATCTTGAAATAAGCAGTGATGTAATTGGATGCAGTTGTTAAAATAGCCCAAATCATTCCTGGGAGAGAAAGAGAGAAGATTTATAAAATGTGGCCTTATTCCCCACACCACAATTGAGCCTGCTTCACAAGTTTGACTTAAGTTCTGAACAATAAAGATGGGGTCATTTTGCTGGCTCTGTTGGATAATTAGCCCAAATCATCTGTTTATTTCATGGAATATCATGCCTTCATTTAAGAAGAAATACTTAAAATGCCTCTCCAAGTAGAGATGTCTACATGTGTTGTTCTTGGATTGAATATGAGCTCAGCAAAAACTGTACCTAAGCCTATATTCATGATTTAGAACATTGGTCAACACTCATCAGTGACAGAACCTGTGCTAAGAACTCTCCTTGCATATTCCATGCCATTCTCACAGCAACTTTTGAGGTAGGTGCTATGACTATTCCTACTCCACAGATGCAGAAAACGATGCTCAGAGAGGTTCCCTAACTGACCTAAGTCCTCAACATTCGTGAGGAACTGGGCCAGAAATTGAGCAAGTCTGTTTGAACCCACAGTTCATGATCTAACCACTATGCAAATCAGTAGCAGTCACCAGAGCTACCGTTATTTACCCTGGGTACGTAGGAAAAATGCCCATGCAAGAGGACCTGCAGTGTCAGAAATATGAACCAAGTGGATTATAGTTCATTCACAGTCACACAAGGTCAACCCCCATTTCTGCACCTGATGGTAACAGAGGCATGGGGTAGTGGCCTAAGCCCGGAGCCAGCTCATCTGCTACTGGCTCTGGCTCTGGCTCTACTAGGAATGCTTAGACAAGTCGTTTAGGGTCCTTGGAGACATGACTCCTCCTCATCCATAATATGAAGGGGTTAGATGATTTTAAAAATTAAAGAGCTTCTCAGCTCTAACATTCCCAGAGTCAAAGAATCTATGAGAATATGAACCTTTCTCCCTCTCTGTAGGACATGGAATTAATTTGCAACATGTTCTGTGGCAAAGTCTGATGTAGCCTCATCAGTGTGGGGCTTGTAAATGGATTTAGGCCAAAGGAAAAGAAAAACTCACCAGCTGGCCACTTGGCAGCAGAGCAGAACATGCTAATCAGAAAGGAAAATACTATTTTGTGCAGTTGCACCAGCACGTTTTCCTCCGATGTCTTTTCTCTCATAGACTGTCCTAAGGAGCAAGCCTCCAGGATTTCTAGCCAGAACGTGGATCCTGGCCACTCACAGTCCTCCTTAGTGACCTCGTCTGCTGGGGTTTTTCAAGTCCCACTGACCGGAAAGTTTGCCAAGAATATGAAGTATCATCTGTGTGTGTATGTGTTAATTTACTTTTGATAAGCCATGATATGAGGCCTGATTCTTTCAAAATTTGGTTGCCCAATAAAATATAAGATACTGAGTTAAATTTGAATTTCAGATCAACAAGGAATATTTTTTAGTATAAGAATCTCCCAAATACTACATAGGACATACACTGAAAAACTATTCCTTGTTGCTCTGAAGTTCGAATTTAACTGGGTGCCCTGTATTTTTCTTTGTTAAAGATGGCAGCCCTACTCATAGAAAGAGGAAGCTTTTATTTAGCTATGGAGTAGGATTTAGGTCAAAGGGGTTATAAACTAGAACACTGAAGATTTGGATGTATATTTATTACTTTGCCCAGCTCGGTACTCTACAGTGGTAAACATCTGCCATGCTACCAGTGTATTTTCAGTGGGTGTATTTGCATTTTAATCTCTGGGGTTATAGTTTCTCTTTTTATAAGGAAAATAAAAACATGAAACTCATTCATAAAATCAAAGAGATCCTAACAAGCGATATGAGGACTTCTAAAGGATGTAGCATGCTTTGGCCCACATCTGTGACTGTGTTCTTTGAACTAATTGGGAAATATTGTATGCTGGCAGGCTTTAATCGAGAAATATGTTTCCCCTTAAGGGTGATTTGTCTAATTGGCTGTAGAAATGCTTTTTCTCTGCTTCAGAAAGCTTTTTCCCATTTACTAATGGTACAACTTCCCCACTCCCCCTCAAAGGCTAATGCTACATTGAGCTCACTGAACTCTATTCTGAATTCTGTGATTAAGCTGGACAGGGTTTCAGATCAGAATTCAATATGAAACAAGTTACTTCCACCTTTTGGGGATGCAGCTACTTCCTCCAAAAAATGTCTTGGAAGATATCATCTCTGAGGTTCCTATAGTCTACCATTTGCAAGGGAGGGTCTGAGAGGTAGGAAGAGGATAAATGAAGAAAATACAAACTAGGGTTTCAGTTATGGTTTCATCTCAAGCCTTCCCCTTCTTTGGCCCTTTGGCTGTGGTGAAATAGTTCATACAAAGAATGGTAAATACGTTCTGGTTCCCGAAGAGTTTAATATTTTGCTATGAAAATACAAAATTTAGCTGTAACAGTAGGAGAGAGTCAAAAAGGATATTTTGTCTATATGGTCCTAAATATCTAGGTTTTGAAGGCATCTTAATGACTCAGTGAAAATTTCAGATTGGTGTTTGGCAAAAGAAAGGTGCAATCCATGAGGCCATGCAAATGAAACACAGAAGCTAGTTCAGGTACCTGTACAAAATACAAAGAGCCAGACAATTGGTAAGGTCAGGAAGCCAAATGAGTCATACTGACTCATATTTTTATATCGTTGCAAGGACAAGGCATATGGAAGGACTGTGTGTATTCTGTTCTCAGACTTGGTTCATTTCTACTGTCACAGCCTCCATTGCCCTTAATACCTTAGACAGGACAGTGATGTAATCAGCAGGATGCTGCAAAAAAGCAGGTGAAAATAAACATTGACTTTCCTTCCTCCCCTTAACAGTCACTACCCAAAGAAAGGAGAAGGTGGGAGTCTCATTTACTTCCTTTCGAAGGCTGAAATCAAGGTTACTTCATTATGTTTCCACACATCATTTTGGTGAGAAAACTAATTTGGTGTCAAACTCAAAGGTACATTTAATGTCACTGCAAAATAGCTGACACAGTATATCTTTTTTTTTTTTTAAGATTTATTTGTTTATTTTACTTTTATCCATTTTAACATATCCCGCCCCCCTCTCTGCCC
>JAQZBX010038060.1:0-23533 GCA_029593785.1 Cabassous unicinctus | reverse complement strand
CCCCCCCCCCCCCCCGCTGCTGGCTGTCTGCTCTCTGTGTCCATTTGCTGTGCGCTCTCTGTGTCTGCTCATCTTCTCTTTAGGAGGCACCGGGAACCGAACCCAGGACCTCCCATATGGGAGAGAGGCTCTCAGTCACTTGAGCTGTTTCCGCTCCCTGCTTTGTTGTGTCTCTCATTGTGTTTCCTCTTTGTGTCTCCTCGTTGCATCACCTTGTTGCGCCAGCCCATCAGGTCAGCCCGTCAGGTCAGATCGCTGTCTTGCTCGTCTTCTCTAGAAGGCACTGGAAACTGAACCTGGGACTTCCCGTGTGGTAGGCAGGTACCCGAACGCTTGAGCCACATCTGCTTCCCCTATGCCGTCTTCCTCGTTCCTGTGCTTTCAGAGCCTCACATGGCTGAGTGCGCATGGACAATAAATCACGACTGGCGACTGACAGTGCCAGGGCCAGGGGACACGGCAGACGGAAGGGAGGGAGACGGCTGATCCCAGAGGCGTTTCAGAGGCAGGGTCGACAGATGCAGAGAGCAGCGGAGAAAGCCAAGGGGACGACTAGGCTCGAGCTAGCGGGTGCACAGGGATGATGCTCATCGAGAGAGGTGGGCGGGAGGCTGGCATGCAGCCGCCCTGGGCCACGGCACAGAGGGGCATTCTCTGGACGGCTGTTTCTTAGGCAAGCTTTGTGCAGAGGCCTCCAGCTGAGGGGAAGCTCCCTCCGTTGCAGACTTTCCCAGGCTCCCGGCACATGGTGCCCACATGATCAGCACCGCCCTCAGCCCCGGGTCCTTGGCTCTGGGCGGCCGCGCAGGGACGGTGCAGCTGCCTGCAAGCCGGGGAGGATTTCACAGCACGCGTTTCGCCCTCAGCTCCCGCCTTGCTAGAGTGCCTGGGTCAGTGCCCTGGACTCGGTGGGTGGCTAATGAAGACCAGCTAATGGAGGGGTAAGAGCGCTGGCTTTGGGGGCTCGCAGGCCTGAGAGCCCAAATCCCAGCTCTGGCCCTTACCAGCTCTGGGGCCTTGGCCGGTTCCTGGCAACGGCACCACCGGGCCGTGGTGGGGACCGCGTGAGCTCACACGCACAGAGCGCCTAGGACATTTCTCGGCACATTTCTTGGCACAGAGTAGGCACTCAAGTGACGGCAGCCATTCCGTATGGGACCAGCATGCATTGAATGCCAAGTAAGCCACTAAAGGCGTGACCGGAGGCAATAGCCACAGACCGTTTAGTCTGCCCCATCACCTGTCAGAATTGGAAGCTGAAGTATGGAGAGAACAAGGGACCCTCCTAAGACTGTGAGGTCGGTTCCCGGCTGCAGGCAGTCTCGGGCTGTCACCCTTCAGCAGTTTCTTCCCAGCTCTTCTGGTTTCTTGTCCAGCCTGGTTTCAGGCTTCTCTTCTGGTCCTAGTTTGAGGTCACTCTCCTAGCTTGCTGAGGCCATCTACACCCCTAGGCCTGGTTGATTTATGGCACCCAAAGGATGCTTGTGTCTCCCCAAACCCTCAGCTCTGCCCACAGTTCTCTGATTAGCCATTCCTAAATTCCAAGCACTCAGCCAGCCTCCTGAGCTGGACCTTCCATCTCCATTGGTGTCATTAGGCTCCTGTCCCTTTGAAGTTCCTCTAAAGGTCAAGGGACCCAGACCTTCCTCTAAAAGCTCCCCACAGCCTGGCAGCGGGTGGTGCCTTCACCTCTAACCAGGGCAGCCACACCTGCTCCTCTCAGGGGCAGCTATGTCCCCTTCTCAGCAGGCTCCATCTACACCCACCAGCATCTCAACCTCTCCATGTGGTCCAGGCCAGACCCACCGCAGATCTAGACTCATTCGCAGGGAAAGGGCTTGCCACAGGCAGGAAGGGCATCCTGTACACTTTCGTGTTCCAAAACCCCTGCCACCCCTCCCCTCAACTCCAGCTTGTTTGCAAACCATCCTTCCTCCCTCATCCCACTCCACTCCCTTCCCACCTCCACTCTTCCCCTTCCAAGGGTGCGCATACAGCTCAGGAGCTTTATAAACATGGTTCGTAAATGCAGTTTACTTTTGCACTCTAGGGAAAGTATCAAAGCAACGAGCCCAGTGCTGCTGACACATTCTGTCAGCATGTGGAGCAGGCACGTGTTTTTTTTGGATATGAATGGATTGTTCTTCCTTCTATTTGTTTGTCATTTTGCTCCCTACCCACACCTCAGCCCATGGGGTGAGACTATTCTGCACCCATGGCCACAGGGAAGCAGAAAGTAGAAACAAAGGAAACTTCTCAGCTCAGAACAGAGAACCTGGATGTGGACCGGCTGAGAAAAATGCCGAGAGCCGGTCTAGGCAGATGGCAGCTTCGGTGGCTTCCCCGAGATTCCCTGGGCCTGGCGTGGCACCAGAGCTCTGAGAAAGGACTTGACCAGGGTCAGAGGGTGGAATGAGACGCCTCAGCAGGAGCCTGAGAATCAGTGACTCAGAGCAGAGAAGGCCCCCGCCCGGAGTTCTGAGGCTCAGTAGCCCCCGAGAACTTGGACCCAGCCCTGAAGGAAAGGGGGAGAACTCTGAAGTGTTAGTTTCCACTGCCCCAGCAGAAATGAAGATACTGGAATAGATGTTATACTTTCTGCAAATTGCATTGTAGACTGAGAGTCATACCAAGAACAAGTGAATCTACGCTCTGTCGTGATTTGCCTGAGCCCACCATTCTTCCAAAGATTAGAAACCTCTTGGCAATAAACTTCCTAGATCGACTCTTCCATTTCCCATGAAGCTAGTGTCATTGTCAACACTTTCAAAGATTCTGCTTAGCATCATTGTTCTTTCTGATATTGCTTTAAAAAAAAAAAGATAAATGAGGCAAATATATTTTTCTGAGTGTTCCCAGGCTGCGTGACCTTGGGAAGGTAAAAGAGGATACAGAAATTCAGCAAAAACTCCCTTTTCCATTCAGCACTTGAGTTGCCTGCAACTTAGATTTGCAAATGGGCCATTTGGAGGCTGCCTTAGGCAGACACCCCTGGCGTGGAGCGAGGGGGCACGTGCTGCCCACTGATGGTCTGTGTGGCCTCAGGAAGGACGCTGCCTCTCTGGGCTGGGACTGGGAACAGGTCACACAACTGGGTCGTGCAAAGCACGCCTGCGGTGGAGGCCACGTGCACCTGGCACAAGGCCCAAAGTCTTTCGACTCTGCCGCACTGCTTCAGCCAAGAAGCAGCGCTCAGCCGTGCCGGGCCGGGCGGGGGCGGGCAGAGGAGTGGATATGAGAAGGCTTCAGGGAGGCTGAGCCCCGGGGCCTGGGCCTTCAAGCACCAACGGGACTTCTTCAGGGGAGGGGGTCGCGTCAGGTGGAGGGAAATGGAGCCCAAGCCTGGCAGGGTGGGCTTGGGAGGACCCCGGTGCCAGGAGAGGCCGCTGGGAGAGAGGCTGGCCAAGGAGCCCAGGCCGTCCACATCCCTGCAGGCCTCGGCAGCAGGCTTGGGTTGTTTTCAGGCCCTGGGTGCTCAGCCAGGCTTGACCTCGGGCTGGTACAGCCATGTGGAGCTTTAGAAATACCTCGCTAGGCACATGCTGGAGCACTGGAGTGGAAGAGACTGAAGGCCCAGAGAGGCGCTCAGAGGATGTGGCAACCGTCTAGGCCAGAGGCAGGGAGGCCTGAACTCAGCCGAGGAAGGTGGGGGATGCATGCGAGGAAGGAGAGGGCAGAGGTCATCACAGCTCGCCCTTGCTCAGGGAAGCTGGGCTGAGGCCCTGGCCAGGCTCTCCCTTTAGATGCAACTGTTCCAGGCCCTCCTTTGGCGCCTTAGCCGGCACTTCAGGTTTCTTAAGGAGGCGCAAAGCCTTCTCCTGGAAATGCCCAGGCTATCAGTCATTGCTGGCAGAGATGTAAAAGATAAGGCAGGAATCCAAGGGTTTCAGACTCAGCTTCTCTGCTGTCGATTTAGACAGAGGAATGCTACCTCAGCTGGGAAGCAGAGGGTAAGCTCTCCTCCACTGCTCCGGTGCCCTGCCCTTGCACCTTCCGCTCTCCCACCCCCACCGACACTCCCCCAGGCGGAGCTGCCAGCTACAAGCTCCGTGCTGGGCACAGGGCGAAGTGGAATGGGAAGTGGCGCAATCTCCCTTCCCATGACCCACGCAGAAGAGTGGAGACAGAGAAACAGGAAACTTTGTGCTATAGAAGTAATAATAGCTTTATTCCTACCAATGGATGAGGCTTGGGGATCTCTTTGTAGTAGAGAATTTACTATTTCAGTTTTGTTGCAATGGCATTTGTAGAAGTGGGTGGTTTGCTGTTGCGTTTTGTGGGTGTGTGTGTGTGCGTGTGTAAGCGTGCATGCGTGTGTGTGTGGCCATGTGTGTGCATGTGTGTGTGTGCATTTGTGAGTGTGAGCATGTTTGTGTGTATGTGTGTGAGCAGCCCTACAGCAATAACCCGGCTATCTGGGACATGGCTGCAGAGATGCCCTTTTTTCTAATTATAAATCCCTCAAGACAGGGTCCAGAATGGCCCCACTCACCCCAGCGCCGCATGCTGGTGAAGCTCCAGCGCAGCCTGCTTCACCCGGGGGTGGGATGGGGGACCACACTTCCCGGTCACGGAGAGCAGTCAGCAGTATCAGGAAGCTTCTGGAGCACTGGCTCTGGTGGGGCCAGGCCACCTGCAATTAACTAAGATATTTAACAACTAAGATTTACAAGAGACTTTAAATATAAACTTTTTATGTCAGCGTCACACATCGGGGCAAAGCCAGCTGTGAAAGGCCTATATTTTCTGCCCCATTCTTTTTTGCTGCCCTTTCCACTCATTCGTCAGTGGGTTTTCCAATCCACAGAAGAAAGACAAAATATCAGCGACGCCAATAATTTTCTTACGTCCAGGCGGGCTTTCTGTGGCAGTCCATGCATATTTTGGATTTCCTGGCAATGCAAAACTAAATAAGAGGAGAGGAGAGGGGAGGAGGGTGGAGAGTGCGTGGTGAGAGAGAGAAAGCGGCAGGCAGGGGCACCGCTGGAGATGGACGGCGGAGCATCTCAGAGTCGACAGCCCCTCCCCACTCATGCTCATTGAGGGGCTTCTTGGAAGGAGGTTTAAGCTCTTTCCTACTCCACCAAGGAGAGGAACGAAGCCCAGGCCCACCTCCCCGAGCCAGGAGGCCCTCTGCTGCTGCCGCTTTAGCTTCCCCTGGCTGGTTCCCAGGGGGCACCTGCCTTGGTGTCAATGTGGAGGGGAAGAGCCTGAGAAGATTCACGGGAGCAGGGGGCGAGGGGAAGGGGCCCTTTCCTGACAGCCCAGGTGAGGAAGCAGCTGAGGTGGGGGCCTGCAGGAGTGTGGGCAGAGGGACCCTCCTCTCCTCTGCTCCTGCAAAGAGGGGCCACCAGGAGTCGGCGGCCCATCCCCAGTCCAGCCCTCAGACAGCCGACAAAGAGCCCCTGCTCATCCCAAACCCCGCACTGAGCCTGGCCCACCAGGAAGCATCTCGGCCTCTTAGCCAGGCCGACTCGGCAGCAAGGCCTCTCCGGAGACGGCCCCCAAAGGGCTCTCCAGCACAGGGTCGAGCAGGAAAGAGAGGCCAGCGCTGACCCGGGAGAGCTGCCCTTCCCCACTGGAGCTCGACCAGAGGTCCTTCCGCCCCTTGCCTGCAGGCTCGAGCTTCCCCTGTGAGAGCCAGGGGCAGGGGGCCCGCGCTGGTGCAGGAGGCGATGGCTGTGGAAGAGAGCCTCTCTCCTCCCCTGCTGCCAAGCACACAGCAGCCCCCACAGGCTCTGGACTAGGAGAGCCCACTGGCAGCTCTCCTCAACTCCCTGCTCAGCAAGCCTGGACGCAGGGAAGACGCTTACCGGCGGTTTGGCATTAAGATATTTTTCCTCTCATGGAAAGTAGGTTAGAAGTCACCGGGAGAGAGCAGCGGGGGCGTTGGTGGTTGGTGGGTATAGAGTATTTGCAAATTTTGGCGATTTTAAAATGAAAAATAAATTTTTTAAGAAGTGGGGGTGGGGATGGGGGCCTGTACTAGCACCATATGACATGAGCTTTAGAAGAACGAGGGTTTCTAGTGGGAGGAAGATAGTTCAAAGCAAGATGGGTAGATATAAAAATCTCTTTGTGGACATTTAGAACTGTAGTTCACGTTTGAGAATGGTACTTCAAACAAACTTGGAACCAAAAAAAAAGCTATTCTACCTCTTAGTGGTGTGCTGGGGCCAGCTTGTACCATTTTTTAAGAGCCAACTGTTAAATTTTCAGGAATTTTGTGAGCTGGTTGGTAAGCATTAGCATTATAAAAAAATTAAATTATATAAAATGACAATTAAATACACTTTATTTTAAAAAATGTAATAAATACTCAAACCGCTTCACTTACTAATCATTTTACCACATTTTACTCTTACCTATGCCCTTGAGGTGATTTACGACTCTCGCATCAGTGGGGAGAGAGCACGCTACCACCCAGCTCTCCCCAACGCCACGTTTAGCGATGCCACGTTGATGGCTGGAAGTTGGCCTCGGTGAGAGTTTACACCACGAAATAGGTAAATGATATGAATATGGGGCTTATTTTGTTGATTTTCTAGACCTAAGTGAGGGAGAAAATGTTAATAATGCAGACTAAAAAGTATGTCTTGCCTGTAGCTGTTACGCTCTGAAAAGCACAAAATATTAAGGCCCTGCCTTTTGAGTATTTAAAAACTATTATTCAGTTTATCAAAAAGTCGCTCATGTCATGGACTAAGGAGTGCAGTTTCGACACACACACCTTTGTGATTCCACTGTGATCTTATTCCCTAACAGAAACAAAAATATTAATCGGCGTGCGTGCCGGCAGCCCACTCGACCCTCAGTTGCCACCACAGCTTGGCTATGGGTGCAAAAGTCTCACAAAAGTCAGCGAAAGCTTTCTATGAGAATCAAGTGGCTGTATGGAATCCGTAATATTGTATATTTTGTTATTTTTTGTGAATTATGGGCTACACATCCTTTATGCTAGTAAAATTCATGATAAACTTATGTATGTGTATATGTGTCCTAATTTTCCCGGAAAGCTGGCTGGTAAGCATTTACTAGCGTTACCACTGCTCTGGTTGTCTTGACCTAACACGCTGCACTGACAGGTGCCCGGAGGGGGCATCAGATAGGCAGATACCGCAAAATGGAAATGACTCTTCTTCCATGTTAATTGGTAGAAAAAGGTGAGTTCAGCTTTTCCCATGAAGCTACTTCAAAGAAATATTGAAAATGGGTTATTTTTTATCCTATCATCATGTGTAATACTTTTTAAAAAAATGAAATTTATTTTTAAAAATCTGATCACATGGCAGAAATGGCAGGAATAGAAGGATTATTAAAATGAAATGATTATATGTAATTTTTGTAGCAATACAAGGTGGAATATGTGTAAAAATAAGCAGTTGACATTAAGGCTCTTTGTGTAGCCATAACAGAATTCCAGGGACACAATTCAGCACAGGCGGGATCCCTTGGTAAGAAAACAAGGAGAGGGTACTGATTCCTACTGAGCATCACACCAGGCTTTCAGAAATGCTGTCCTGTTTGGATTTATTTATGTATTCATTTCCTGGTATTTCCAAAAAGATTTGAGGCAGTTATAAAAACACATATGCTACAATAGGAGTGAAAAATAGATGAAAGAAAAATCAGACCAAAGGGTAACTTAGGGCAGAAAAACAAAATTGGGCATAAAATTGGAACACAGAAAATCGGACCATGAGATGCTGCACAATCGCTAATGGTTAGATGCAAATTTGCCCTCAAGTTTCCTAGAATCTAAAGCTTCGAGTGGAAAATTGTCACAGTGTCTCCGCAAGACGCCTGAGGAAGTCTCCCGCGGCGCTCACAGGCGGCGCGCTGGCGATGGCCCAGGGCAGCTCGGCCGTAAATGCCACAGGGGGTCCCTAGCTCTGTTTCTGGCAGGCGCCTTAAGCACAAGCCAAGGGCGAGCTCCCACTGGAAGGTCACGCCAAAGCCCGACCCAGTGACCGTCAGGAGCAGCCTAGAGATCCAAACACTCACTGCGGAAAATTCCAGAATACCTGGGTTCACTCTCCTCAGTCTTTTAAAAATCCGTTTCCTGCTTTGAGAAACACAAGCTCACTCTCCTGTTTGAAATCTCAAAGTAAATACTGAGTTAAGTTAAATCAAGAGTGTATAATCCTAAATGGGCCTTTTCAAGCTGCAAGCACGGCCCTGGTAGCCGTCACTCCCATTTGGGAATCCGGTGGATCGAGAGGCATGGAAATATTGTGGGCTCTTCAACTTAGACTCCATGGAGAACGAGGGCTTTTGCCTTTAGTCTCACAACGCTGTGACGTGCTGCTGTCAGCCAGCAAGGAGCTCTTTCCTCCTGCAGTATTTCTTCCTCATGTCTTAGTCTCCACGTGCACTCAGGGGTCTGTCCTTGTTCCTTTCACCCAAGCAGCCTTTTATGGAGGCCCAGGCGTGCCAGGCGCTGTGCTGGGAGTGGAGGGCAGGGTCCTAGTGGACAGGAGCTCATGTCCAGGGGGAGCACGGCCTGCAAGCAGGAGCTGCCCCCAGGCCCGCAGCATGTGCTGCAGGCTCATGGGCACCTGGGCAGATTTGGGCACTGGTGGCAGAAGAGGAGGCAGTAGAACAAGCGGGGCTTCCTAGCTGGGAATGTGGGAGGGAATCCCAGGCACAGGGACCACAGGAGAAGAAGCCTGATATGTTCCAGGAACAGTGAGCAGCCGATGTAGGCAAAGCACAGGGGCTGGCGCTGGCGGGAGCAGGAGCTGTGGCAGAGAAAGGACCGTTAGGCCCAGCAGGTGGGATTTTCACCTGAGTGTCGTGATTTTTCATCGACTTGCCATTTCCCTAGAGCTCCTAATTCTTTCCTCTTTCTCATCCGCCCTGGCAGCGTTGCTATAATCTGAATGATGCATCACCTTTCAACAACAGCCCCCCTGTGCTGAGGCCTGGAGGCGGCGGCGGGGAGGCAAGGGGCGGCTCGGGCTTCTCTGTCTCTGCTATGGCACCACACACCTGAGCCTTCCAGGCTGGCTGCTGGCGGCTGGCGCCCACTGCTGCCGTGCCTGGGGCCAGAGAGTGGGGTCCAGGGGCCAGGGGCGTCAGCTAACAGAGCTGGCTCTGGAGTACCCACTGTATATCCCAAGCGTCCCCCGCAGGGAAGGAGTGTTTTCCGGCCGCTCTTAGCCTTCGGCTCACGGCTGCCGGGTGGTTGAGCCCAGAGGATGGCAAACTGCCCCCATGGGCCTGGGCTCCAATGCAGAGTGTGGGTACCTGATGCCCACCTGCTTCCTTCCTGGAGAGGGCTCAAGCTTGGGTGGCCGGGCATGTGCTCGGGGAGCAAGAGCCTGCCCCAGGCCGGGGGTCCGCTGGGCAGACTGCGGTGTACCCAGTCCTACGTCTTCCCGCACAGAGTGAGGACTCAAAATGTGCGCTGAACGAAAAAGTAAACGAATGGTGAGAAATACCACAGAGGGAAGTACAGAGCAAGTGGGAATAGGCTGGGGGCTGGGAGGGAGAAGGGTAAAAACGCAAAGGCCTGTGATGGTCTTTGGGAATATTCAGAGAGCAAGTGGAGGTCACTGGAGCACAGGCACAGGTTTTCCCAACAGGCGCAGATTCTGACCACTTCTGCTCTAAGTCAGAATGGGTGTCATTTTTTTTTTTTAACTTTTTATTTTGAAATAATTTTAGATTTACAGAAAAGATACAAAGATATACAGGGAATTCCTATATACGCATCACCCAGTCTCCCCTGATGTTAACATCTTCCCTAACCATGGCACTTTTGTCCAAACTAAGAAATTAACGTTAGTACCATACTATGAACTGAACTACAGGCTTTAGTCAGAGTCTCCCGGTTTCCCACTAATGCCTTTTCTCCCTGTTCCAGGATCCCGTCGGGATCCCACACTGCAGCTCGTGGTCACGTCTCCTCAGCCTCCTCTGGCCTGTGACAGCTTCTCAGTCTGTCCTTGTTTTCCATGGCCTTGATGGTTTGGGAGGTCAGGTGATTTGTAAAAAGTCTCTCAATTTGGATTTGTCTGATGCTTTCCCATGATTAGACGAGGGCTCTGGGTTTGGGGGAAGAATATCCCAGAGGTGAAGCGTCCTTCTTATCGCGTCACCTCCAAGGTCCACGATGCTCATACGGCGGCCCTGGGGGCCTTAACCTTGACCTTGGTGAAGGTCGCGCCTGCCAGGTTTCTCCACTATGAAGCTACTCTTTTCCCTGTCCACACTCTGCTCTAAGTGCAATCCATGTTCAAGCTCCACCTCCTGGAGGGAGACGTCTCTGCACATATTATACAGAATCTTCTATATAACCACGGGAGCATAATTACAGCAATTTTTTATTTCCTTGGAAATGTGAGCAGTTGACAATGAAACCAATGGCAAATTAGAAAAATGGCTGGAAAGATGCCAAAACCCTAGAATTAAAAAATCCCTTCAAACTGTGGTTAACAGGACAAATATGAGAACATTCTTGCATGAACGGTAACAAATATATAATAGTAATATAAGGTGTTAATAACCAGGTGGCTTAGGGGAAAAATACACCAAATGTTAGCTATGGGCCATCACTAGTAGTAGTATTTTGACAATGCTTCTTCATAGTTTGTGACAAATGTTTCACAACAACACAAGTGCTGGTGGTGGGGAGATGTGTGGTAGCCCTGTAGGATGATAGGCATGACTGTCTTGTATGTTCACAACTTTTACTATACACCTATTGTTTATGTATGTTCACGTATGAATGATATACTCCAGTAAAATTTTATTTTAAAAACATCCCCTCAAAATATGTTATTAACCGCTCTGCCCTTTTCACAATTAGTCGGCCTTTCCTGGCAAAACAGATCTCTTAGCCAAAGAAATCACCGTTAAAGAGACCCTGTCCCCCTCCTTTCATGTCTGGCAAATGGCGCAAGCTCATCACATTGAATACATAAATAAAACCAAAACCAGCACCCACAGCAAACTCGTTTACCTCAACACACGCTCCCGTGAGTCCCTGCTAGCCTCTATCAGTGCGGCACGGTGGAGACCATTAGCTCGCTTACAGGGAGGCTGAGGCACTTGCCCCAGGCCTCTGGCAGTGGGCCAGCTCTCTGTCCCACAACCTATGTCCTGTCTTTCCTCTGTGGCACATTCTCTCCTTTTCCAGCTTAGAGACACCAAGAAGCAGACTCCATCCTAGATCGACGAACTTTTAAAAATCAAACAGTCCTTCTAAAATAGAAACGAACCAATGGCACTCTATTCACAGCTGTAGCAAAAATCACAGATTCCCTCTTTCTCTACAGATAATACGCAGCTACGGGCATCAGAGCACCGTGTCCCAGTTCAGAGAGCTGAGCTGGTCAGGAAGCCGGAAGCTGCAGGCCCTTACCTGGGCAGGGCTTCAGTGGCTTTCCTCCATGTCTCTTCAGCACTTAGTGTGGAGAGCCCTTCTGCTCACAGCCAGCAGCTCCTGGTGCGCTCCTGAAGAGCAAGCACATCCCCAGCTGAATTCTTCTGCTCTCAGTCAGTTTCTGTAGCTGGTGGTTTCCTGTCGACAGGGGTAAGAGGCAGAGGTGGCGGCTTCCACGGTCTGTGAGAGGAGCTGCCCCAGCTGCCCCAGGAGGCAGCTCTGCACTCAGCACGCGCCCCGCCCTCCAGCCCAGGGCTTCAGATGGTTCTGTGGTTCTCGCTGGGTCCACTGGGGCCCTCTGCCCAAGAATGCCTGGTGAAGAAGGGCCAAGGGCCGCTGACCATTTCTTGGCTCTGAGTCAAGTTTGCCACGATGCCCGTTGGCCGCCAAAACGTTTTCTTGTGGGGTTTTGGTTGGTGCCTTTCTTGCCCCAAGATTTACAGAGTTAAAACCCTCCACACTAATTCTATAAGAGATTTAGCACTGCCTTGCTGACAAATACTCTGCCCAAAATCAAAAGGTGTAACGGAAAGGGCTTAGGTTCTGCCGTGTGCCATCTGCGTGAGCCAGAGCAAGCTCCTCTCAGCCTCGTTGCTTTTGTTTTGTTTTTTGAATGCTGCTAATAATACCTAGCTCAGAGGATACTCTGGGCAAAAACAATGGTAAAGTGGGTGTGAATGAAGAGCACAGAATCCTCTCTCAATAAATGCTGGTCCCCTGCCCCTTTTTATACCGCTCTACCCAGTAGCTGACTCGGAGCTCTGAGTCTCTTCACATAGTTGCTTCCCGTGTTCTCTGGAAACCTCAGAGGAGAGAGAACCCTGGAGGCGATGGGGAAAAGGGCCCCAGTATTAGAGTGGCGAGCTGGTGTTCTGTCCTCCACCACCCAGCGACCAGCAGGCACCAGAGCCTGGGAAGACCTCAGGAGACTGGCTGGTCCAGCCGGACCCTGCGAGGCCCTGGCTGCTGGCTTCTGATCCAGCTGGACCCCAGAGAGCCAGCAGGTGGGTTCTCGTGCTCCATGGTCCGAGAACGGGGGCGGCGGGTGTCCATGGTCCGAGAACGGGGGCGGCGGGTGTGGGAGTCAGACAAGCCTGCTTCTTCTCCTGGCCTGGGGCCACAATCCAGAATCTCAGTTTCTTCATGGAGCTTTTCCCCCAGATTTTTGGACCAGGACAATAATTCTTGATGAATTTACGGTAGGAAAGAGCTTTTTGACAGATAATTGCAGAGTTCTTGGGTTTTAAGTCACCTTGGAAACAATCTACTTCCTTTTTCCAAAAGACTTTTGTGAGAATAAATAGATTAATGTACAAAAACTGTCTTTTATAGTATTTAACACACAGGAAACTCTACATAACTGGTAGCTGATATTAATATGCCTAATCTTGGTCTTAAATCTGACCTTTGAAACTGCTTTATCTTTCTTCCATCCTTAGCAGCGAAGTGCCCAGAACGTGTTCAGAATACAGGGATTGCTAAATAATGGTGCTACTAATAGTTTACTGTTATATACATCTGATGCCACTGAATAGTTGGACCTAAGCCTTAAACACAGGTTGAAAGAATCCCAGACTCCTTCGATTTATGATTTAAAAGGTTACTCTTTTGAGGCGAGAATACCCAGTCTTGTTAACGTCAATGCAATTAACACAGCGAGACTTTTGGAATGCCTAGTCCGAGGTGCACAACACTAGAGTCAGGGATCCAGACGTAAACAAGCAAGGTCCTCCTGAGGGAGCCAGCCTTCGGGAAGGGGGCAAAGGGGCCCAGGAAACAGACGGCACAGTGGGGCCATGCTCAGGGCAGCCGCAGAAGCCTTATCAAGCAAGGAGTGGGGAGCAATTTGCGAAGGAGACGGCCTTGAATGCTACTGGTGACTAAGAATCCCGTTCTGGACAAGCATCCTGTGGTGCTGCCTGGAGGTTTTGTCAGTGGTCTAAATGCATGACTTTGGAACAACTTTTATACACCTGGTCACAAGGCTAAAGAAGATACCTACAGAAAGAGGAAGAAATCTAAACCCGACTCTGGCTTTCTGAAAGAGGTGTGAGGGTCTGCAGGGGGGTTCTTTATGCTGGCCTTTGTGTGACTTGGAAAGAAGCTTCACCTCTCTGTCCACCCCCAAGTGACAGGGGTTGGAAAACAAAAAGAAAACCAAAATGGATTCCAGCAGCCACTCAGAAAAGAACAAGGAAATGACCTCACTCTGGGGCCCCAGGTGTCTGAGCAGAAGTGAAAGTTAATTTCTGCCATTTTCGCCCCCAGAGGGTCACAGAATCCTTGAGACAGGCAGAAAAGAGGCAGGGAAAAACCCAGGGGAGAAGACGGGAAGAAATCAGACGTGTTGGGCAAGCCTAGGGGGTTCGTTTGTTAGAGACCTTTGTTAGAGAAGCTCAGAGAAGCCTCTCAGGGCTGGGCTGAACTAGACCCCAGCTCTGAAGCTCCCGGGTCAGTGTTCAGCCTCACTGGCTCCCCCATTTATTTTTGCACATTTGAGGTGACTTATGCAAAATTCAGAGCTCTCCTTCCAGGCCCCCACACCAGCCTCCTCTCATCAGTTTTCTCTGACCAAAACGAGAAGCTGCTAGTGACAGAATATTTGAGTGGATGCACCATTAAAATAATGCAGTCCAAGATTCACTTCAGGAATGGTGTGTGAGAATTTCCCTTTTAAGTAAATATGGAGAAAAATAGACAAAATTGTCAAAAGCAACCATTTCAGAACACTGGAAAATGGCCAGAGGCAGACATTGAGAACTGTTTTGTCTTGAAAAATGGCAACTGCATCAGAATGGCCATGAGAATGTACTTCCTACCTGAGGGTTCTGCCCTCACCTTAGATTAAATGATGAAAACCACTGTTTACTAGTGGAAATGGTGGACTTGGTTTGTGGGCTGTCAGAGAAAGCCAGCAGCTTTACCAGCTGGTGGTGGTCAGGGGTAGGGAAATGAAAATCTGCAGTTTTATAGGTTAAAGGTCACAGACTCAGTTCTAGACAGGAAGCAAAAAATCAAAACTTTACTGGCTTGAGGTTATAGCCACAGTTCAGGGTGGGTAGAAGGTCAGCCAGAAATTTAATGGGGAGATCCTGGAATGAGAGGGGCATGAATGAGCTGAGATAAACCTTCCATACATCCCTTGCTGACTGCTGAAGTATGTATGAATGGGGTAACCCATATGAGTGAAGCAAGAAGTGAAGCCAAGGGAGATCTGAAGATCTCCTATGGCTTTGAATGTTCTCCTCCAGCCACTGACAGCTCAGACAGCAGAAGGTGGAGCTCATGTGCTCAAGGTGTCTGAATATAACCTCTTCCTGACCACTAAACAATGTAGGAATGAGGTGACCTTTAGAGAACCAAGTTAAAAATAAAATAAAATAGTAAAAATAAAAACTGAGAAGTGACTGCACACCATGGAGGAGAATGGCTCTGCAATTGAAGCCCAGGCCAGTTACTAGAACAAAAAATCAACAACTTTTAGGAAAATAAAACAGAATCCAGAGGCGCTACAATGTCCAGTTTTCAACTAGAAATTCCTAGACATGGAAAGAAACAGGAAAATGTGGCCATACTCAGAAAAAGTACATATAGTCTACAGATTCTGACTCCACTAGTGCTCAATGTTGGATTTAGCAGACAAAGATTTCAAAGCAGTAGTTACAGTTATATTCAAGGAATTAAAGGAAAATATGCTAACAATGAGCCAATAAATAGAGAATCTCTATTTATTTATAATCTCAACAGAAAAATGCAAATTATAAAAAAAGAATCAAATTGAACTTCTGGAAATGAAAACTACAAAAACTGAAACTGAAAATTCACTAGATGGATTCAACATCAGATATGAGATGGCAGAAAAAAGAAGCTGTGAAATTGAAGATAGAACAATAAAAGTTATCAAATCCACAGAACAGAGAGGAAAAAGATTTGAGAAAAGTGAACAGGGTCTTAGAGACCTGACAGACAATGTAGAGTGCTCAAACATAAATGTCATAGGAGCCCCAGAAGGTGAAGAAAGAGAAAAAGGCACAAAGGATATTTGAAAAAAAAAGGTTGAAGATTCCCTAATGTTAATGAGTTACATTAACTTTCAGAGTCAAGAAATGGAATGAACCTAAAATAAGAAAAACACAAAGAAAACAACACCTAGACACATCATCATCAAGATGCTGGATGCCAAAGAAAAGAGATGCCTTGCAAGCAGCAAACAATATGATTAATGTTTGACTTCTCATAAAAAGCAGTGGTGGAATGATATATTTAAAACATTGAAATTTTGAAAAAGGACTATAGACTAAAAATTTATTTTACAGTAAAACTATCCTTCAAAATTGGTGGTGAAATACTTTTCCAGATAAACAAAACAGAGGGAATTTATTTCTATCAGACTTACAGCACAAGAAAAACTGAAATCCTTCAGGCTGAAAGAAAATGATACCAGATGGTAACCCAGTTCACAGAAAGAAATGAAGAGCACTTGCAAAGGCAAGCACGAAGGTAAATATATAATATAATATTATAAATATAACATATAGGTACGTATTATTGCTTCTCTTAGCTTTTTAAAAATGCATATGATTACTTAAAGCAGAAATTTTATAGCACCATATTGTGTGTTTATAGCATGTAGAAATATCTTTGATAATAATTGCACAGAGAGGGAGAGGTAAGAAATGGAGCCATAGTAGCGCAAAGTTTCTATTTTTTACCAAAGATAAATCAGTATTAACTTAAAGTAGATTGTGGTAAGTTGAAGATGCACATTGTAATCTCTGTAGCAACCACTATGGAAAAAATTCAAAGAAACATAGTTAAAAAGCAAACAGAAGAATTAAAATGGTGTACCAGTATTATTTTTAATTCAAAAATAGGCAATGAAGGAGTAACAGAGGAACAAAAAAGAGATGAGGCAACTTGAAAACAAATAAAGCGAAAGATCTAAATCCAAACAAGAAAAGCAAATTAAATCCAAAACAAGTAGAAGAAAAGAAACAAAGATCAGAAAAACACAAAATAAGAGATTATCAATGAAATCAAAAGACAGTTTTGATAAGCCTTGAGCTAGAATGATGAAAAGAAAAGAGAAGACCTATTTTCATCAAAAAACATCTAGAAGTTTAGGAACTGGATGTGAAGGTGTGCTAAAAACAGCATGATTGGTGACAGATTGCTTAAGAAGCACTTACTCTTAATGGTTACACAACGCTGTAAATGTAATTAACAGCACTGGAAATATATATATTTGAAGGGATTAAAAGGAGAAATTTTAGGTTGTATATATGTTACTAGAATAAAAAATTTTAAAAATACACATAGAACTGTAAAACAGAAACAGTGAACTGTGGAGTAAACCATGGACTATAGATAATAGTACAATTATAAAAATATTCTTTCATCAATTGCAGCAAATGTACTGCACTAATGCCAGATGTTAATAATAGGACAGTATATGAGAACTCTGTATTTTATGCATGATTTTCCTGAAAACCTATAACTCTTCTAATAAATAATTTTTTATAAAAAGTAATTTGGGGGGAGATTATGGTAGAGGATAGCTACTTGTTCTGTGTAACAGGAAAAACTTGTTATTAAAGCAACATTTTTAAGGAGTGATGCTATTTTTAAAAAGTTCTAGTCTTCAATTGTCATGATGCCACCTCGCTCTGCTATCTCTCCATACAAGTACCTGGTGGACATTTTTATCCTGGGACTTGAAGCCAATTACAGAAGGAATAGTTTGAGAATGATGAAAGACCCTGAAATGATAATTATAAATACAGGATAGAGGGTCATGAAACTCCCATTGCCTGCTTCTTTGGAAAGCTACTGTGGCAATTCTTAGGGGAAAAAAATGGAAGCATTGGAAGATTAAGCTGAAGAAATCTTGAAGAAGTAGAGCAAAAAGAGAACAGAGGTTGAAACAGAAGAGAAAGGAAAGGAAAATTCCAGAAGATCCACCTTTTAAATAATAAAAATTCCACAAAGATAGAACAGAGAAAATACCCCTGTACCAGTGGTTATCAGGGACGAATGGAACATGCTGATTTGAAATGAAAATCTGAGCTTTGTTGGAAGGGGAAAGAGGAGTGGCTATGAGCTAGGAAGCTTTCCCATCTGGCAGTCGAGCGGTGGTGGAGCCCTCACACCTCTCCCGTGGGCAGAGGAGGGAGAAAGGATGTGCAAGGAGGGTAGTAACTTCGCTACAAACCCTTCTTATTCTTCCCTAGCCAACCCCACACCTCTCACCCATTTCCTTCCCAGATCTGGTGGGTGGCAAGGACAATTGCCAAAGCCAATAGTCTATTTGAGATTCGAGGACATTCTGAGTGCTCATAAAATATTAACTTTCAGCCAGCTGCTAATGCCCGTCTTCAGATATTACTCTGAGCTGGATTCTGCTGCATGTTAAGTTCTGTCCTTGGTAGCAGGGAGGGGCAGTTTGAGGCTGCCACGAGGCCATCCTGAGGAAATGAGGTACAGTTATGTTGCTATTCAAAACGCCTGACAACTTGTAGGTCTCAGGCACTGGCGGCCAGCCGCACCGTGTGCACGTCCGACATTCAGTACTCACATCCTCCCGGGTGAGTCCTGGACCCCTCCTCACTGCCACTTGTTTCGTGTGTACAGCCCACATCCCTACAGCAGTGATGGTCAGCATTTACACGGCCTCGCTACGCGTCAGGAGCTGTTCTACGAGCTTCAAGTGTATTAACTCACTGAGTGCTCACAAAATCCCAAGATACAGGTATTATCCACTTTTTAAGGGGCAGGGAGACCAGGTTAGGATATTTGCCAAATTCTCAGAGCTGTGAAACGCCGGAAGCACGATTTGAATCCGGGCAGTCTTGCTCCAGACTATGCTATTTCAGGGACGTGTAAGGACTCACAAGTAAAGAATTACATTGTTGGGGCATTGTGTCTTTGTTTAAAAGAAAAGGTAATTAAATTTTGTGAGGGTCTTCCGAGGGTCAGGCACTTACATGCCAACTCTCACAAGGACCCTGAGAGCTGGGTTTTACTATCTTGGTTTTCACCATGAAGAAACGGAGGCTCTGGGAAGTTAGATAGTACAGATAGAGTTAGGTTTATAAAACTGGGTTTCCAACTCAGAACTGTGTGGTGTTGAAGCCTGAGTTCTTTCTATTGGCTTTAGCTGCTTCACAGGCTCTTAAAAGTCCCTTTCAGACAACCCACATCAGTGTTTTTTGGCTTTTTGGGGCTAGACACCCAAGCAGTAGTGCTAATCAATTTAGTGGGCCAAAACTGGTGTTTGAAAAATGAAATACAATAGAAGAGAACAGATTAAAGCAAACAGAAGACAAGAGAAGAGAGAAGAATAGAGCACAATAAAATAAAAGAGAAAAGGGTATATAAGAGGAAAGGCTAAGCACTTTTTGGTTGTATATAATGTATTGTTTAGCAGTGGGCCCCAACTCACAGTAAATGAATAGACCTGTGAGTAGAGGAGCCTTTCTGACAAGTTATGTTATAAACTCAGAATTGTTGCCATTTTGCTTTTCCCCAGTTGGTGCCCATAAAGAGGTGTATCTGGGCTGGAGGCTTAGGCTCAGGTGAGGGAATAAGCAGCCAGGTTTGCCATGTTAGTTTGGGCTGACCAGTTGGTTTTAGCAACTCTCTAAACTCAGCTTCTGTACCTGTAACCCTCTGAAGTGATAAAAACAGCAATGGATTTTGTTACCCATGGGTATGTACCGAGCTGCAAATTGTGGAAGCCACAGCGCCATGCTTTCCCATCCCTTTGTCTGCAGGTTCTTCCTCTAGGACCCAGGGGTTATGATTTTTATAACCTTAATGATTAGTCGCTGGTACCTTCTCCAGCTTCAGGCTGAGTTTTTTCTGAATCACTCTAAAGTCTGTGTATTCCATACATCTTGGAATTCTATGGATGGAGTTCTATGACTTTCAGCCATAGAAAACCACAACCCAAGTACTAAGTACCCATTAGGTTGACCAACCTCTGAGGCAGTGGACAAAACAGTTTGGGGCCATTTGAAGTAGATTAGAAGCTGTTGAGATTTTTTGTTGTTTTGATTTGGTTTTGTTTTGTTGGCTTTTTTTGTCTGCCTCTCAAATTTTCCCATCTCCTTTCTTCTGGTAAGACACCGAGCTTTCTGGTCACCTGGGAGGGCACATGACCCAGGGCCCTCATAATATTTCTGAGACAGGGATTGGCCCACAGAGTGGTCCTGTGACCCAGTGTGGCCCACCAGAGCCCTGCTGGGACTGCATACAGACGGTGGCGCCAACATCCTGCACTCTCTCTACGGCCAGCCCCTGATCTAAGCTCTTCACAGCTGTCATCTCCTTCGGCCCTCAAGCCATACAGGTGGTCTATTGCACTCTTCCCACTCTTCCAAGAAGGGTTAAGCAATTGGCTAAAATCACATGGCCTGTAAAAGGCAGAACCAGAATTGACACCTATAGAGCCTAGCTCCAGAGCCCATGCTTTCTGCTGAGGTAAGTAAGTTGGAGCTGCTGATGGTTGTTTTCCCACCACATGGAGAAGGCCTGTTTGTAATCAGAGAAAGAAGTCTATGTTGGTCAGGGTAATGTTGCCCAAAGAACAGCCTATTTGAAAACCGCCCAGCATACACCAGCATTTGTGTCCTCTGCTTTCCTTCTAGTGGAAGCCACTGGCCCCACTGGCTGAGATGAAGCCGAGCTCTGAGGATCCAGCTAAGTCCTTGAGGAATTGCCTACTCTGCAAAGATCCCAGGGCTTGTCCTGGACCTGAGGGAAGAGCCCAGCACAGGCCGGCAGCCCCGAGTCCCTCCCCGACCAGTCACACTGCCCTACTAGCTGTCAGCCCCTCTAAGGCCATGGAGAGAACAGCGCTGAGAGGAATGAGCCCATTTTCCTCCGTCCGCGTTCTAATCCCCCCACCCCACCCCACCCCAGACAAGACATCAAGACAGCTCTCAGCCACATGTGCCTCAGTGCCCAAACTCCACATGGCTTTTGAGGCAGCGTGGTGTCCTCTGGGGCTCTGGAGTTGGACAGACCTGGTCTTAAAGCCCACTCTGCCATTTCCAGTGCGTGCCCACGGGAAAGCTGTCTAACATCTGCGGCCCTTAATGCTATCAATTGCAAATCTACCAAAGAGCCACTGTGGGATTTTAAAATAAAATGTTGGAAAAAGACCTAATATTTGGCAAGGAGCAGGTACTTGATAGAGGTCACAATCATGATAAAACTTGGAAACAATGGCGCTCATCTCTGTGGATCTGAGGGACTGCTAAGAAGTTTCTAGATCCCAGAGTTCACTGACCCTGGCTCTATCACCATAACCAAAACTCATAAATGTTCAGGCCAAGATGCAAGGAAGAGAAGCACCACGTAGGACTTCTGGGGAATCTCTTTCCCAGGAGCCAACATCCTCTTTCATCTTCCAGAATTCCCTGAAGACGCTTTCCCTGTCAGAGAGAGCCCCTCACACTAAGATTCAGAGGCCTTGATCGGGCCCTCAGCAGGCAGATTTCTGAAACTCAGAGTTAGGTGCCAATCTAAAAGTCAGTCGCCTTCTCTGAACACTTCAACTCAACTCCCCTCCTTTAGCTACCCTTTCCTTTTCTTGATGGCAATTATCGATATGTAAAATTACCTTGTTAATCGGTGTATCTGATCTACTGCCTGTCTTTACTCGCTAGAATACAGGCAAGCCCCACGAGAAGGGGCCTGCCTCTTTTGCGCATCACTGTATCCCCAACACCTTGAACGGTTCTTAGCATGTAGAAGTCCTCAAAAATAGTTATTGAATGGGGAGTGGATGTGGCTCAAATGGTTGAGCAACTGCCTCCCACATGGGAGGTCCTGTGTTCAGTTCCTGGTGCCTCCTGAAAAAACAAAAGCAAACAACAGGCAAAATAAACAAAAAAAAACCAACTCAGGGAAGCTGATGTGGTTCAGTGGTCGAGCACTGGCTTCCTACATACAAGGTCCTAGGTTTAATCCCTGGCCCCAGTACCTCAAAATAAATAAATAAATAAATAAATAAATAAATAAATAAATAAATAAAATAGTTATTGAATGAATGACTCCTAGCCATGTATTATTGTCCCCATTTTATAGAGCTAAGGGAAGTAAAGAGATTTGCTCAAGGCTGCAAATCAGCAAGTAGAAATACCAAGATGAGATCCCAGGTCTCCTGATCCCAATCCAGTCCTTTTTTCTCTCCAACACTCTGCCCCTTGGAAAACACTTCCCAGACTTCCATTCCACAGTCCCACTAATGACTGGTTTGAGTTGCGAGCAGATGTTCTGGAACCTTCAAACGCTGAAGGCTGAGCTGCCACAAACCTTCTCGGTGGTTTAAAGATGTCAGCAATAAGGAGAGCTCTGCGACTCTAGGTCCTCCCCCAGCCCCCAGAGGGGCCTCCTGGTCTGGGGGGGCTGGCCCTGGCCAGTAATGGCTGTGTCAGGGCTGAGTGTCCAGGAGGGTTTTGGCCTCACCCGGGGCAGCACCAGAAGCTGAGGCCCAGCCAGTGACATGGGATGGACCGACAAAGCCCAGGTGCAGTGACGCGTCGTGGCTGAAGGAGCTGGGTCTGGAGGGTCCTCTCAGGGGAGGTGAAGGCGGCTTCGGGTTGGCCAGGGAAGCCAGGCGTCAATTCCCTCATCTATAAAAAGAGAATAATGCTGTCTCAGAAGTGCTGTGAGGATTAGCAACATCAGCTGTCATGAGTGAAACAGTGAGTCTTGGCTCAGGTATACACAGCATAGAATAGACCAACCCATGCGTATATTGAAATATGGTGTATTAAAATGTTGGCCTTGGGAGTGGGTGTAGCTCAGGGGCTGAGCGCCTGCTTCCCATGTGTGAGGTCCTGGGTTCAATTCCCAGTACCTCCTAAAAAAAATGTTGGCCTCTTAAACCAGTGAAGAAAGGATAAAGATTCAGTGAAAGATGTTGGAACACTTGGGCATCGTAGGAAAAAACAGGCTCAACCTCAATCTCAGCGGTAACCAGAGAAACGAAAAGTTAGCAGTGAGCTATCATTTTCAGCCACCGCAATGTTAAAAAACGAAAGTCAGACAGTGTCAGGAGCTGGCGAGGTTCGTGGGTAGACAGGTACTGCTGGTAGGAATGCAAACTGTTACAGTCTCTAGACTGGGAAACTTGTAAGTATCTAGTAAAAAGGAAAATGTGCTGACCCAATCACCCAGCAATGTAACTTCTAAGAACCTACATTAGGGAAGCACAAAAGACAAGGATATTTCACAGAACCGCCTGTTCTTGGAAAGAACTGAAATGCCAGTCATAAAGCGAGTGGATCGCTGAAGTGTGCAGCCAAGGGAAGTGGCTTATATTTATGTGTATTAACATCAAGAACCTCTTGGTGAGGAAAAAAGCAAATCTCAGAGCCATGCATACAGGGATATACCATTGGGTGCAAAAATATAAATAAATAAAATGAAATTGTGTGAGTTTGAATATGTATTTATGTACTTTATATACACACGTATATAAAAGTAAAACAACGAACCAGAAAATGCACCTCACAGTCTTAAAAGCAATGGTCTCTGGAGAGGAAGGGGGGGAGCGGGGCTGGGGTGGGGGCTGGGGTGGCAGACTGGGCAAAGGAACTTCAGCCTACTACAATGCTGTGATTTTTTAAACTAAAATCAATTCACTTGTAACTACAATACTTTTTAACACACCAAACAGTGTGGAAAAACATAGAAGCAAATACGGCAAAATATCAATAACAATTATGGATGGTGTGAATACTGATGACTGATCTATTTTCTTTTTCTGAACTTTTAAAACTTTTCTTTATTTTTCAAATTTTCCACAGTCAAAAGAGACAGGACCAAACCCCAAAACAAATGACCGCAATTTAAAACCATTAAATGCATAACTTAAAATTATAAATGCACGTATACATGAGGTGCTTGGCAAACTGCCCCGTGGGGCTTCTGTGTGGGGAGGGCCCTTTGCTGGGTCAGAGGGCCTGCAGTCCCCCAACTAGGCTCTTCAGGGTGAAGGATCAGTGGCTCTTAAAAGCACACGTTCTAGGAGGGGCCAGGAAACCAGCGCATCACTGGAGAGAACGGTTCTTAATCCGAGTTCTTCCCTTCGTGGTAGCCAGAGTTGGTCTCCCCCAAGTAAGGAAGTATGGT
>JAQZBX010038059.1:0-23557 GCA_029593785.1 Cabassous unicinctus | reverse complement strand
GTCCAGTCTGCAGGGGCCACAGCAGCGAGTCCAACTCCAAATAGCAAGGCGAGCAGGCCGTGTAAGCACAGGATCCACCAGGAGCAGGGGTCCATTCAGCCGGTGTCTGACGAGGTCGGTGCTCGAGGATCCCGGGCGACTCGCACTCTCAAGGGGTGGCCGGGTACGGGGTGGGCTGTCCAGCTGTCCTGCTCTTTATTGGGGTGTGCCTTCTTGACCCTGGAATGATGGATCCAAGGGGCGATGCCTGCAACTTTAAGAGCAGTAGGAGTTACAAGGATTACAGTATGTGGACCTGTCCAGGAACGCTGGAGGGCTTCTTTTTTCCAGTCTTTGACCCAGACTAGGTCCCCTGGTCAGTGGGGGTGCACCGGGTGTCCCAGGGGGATGAGATTCCGGGACAAGACAGTTTTATGTATTTTGGCTAGAGTTTTCCCTAGCTGCTGGAGAATGGAATCTTGGCTAGCCTCCCCCAGAAGTTTGAGATTTCCTCTGAAGGCCTGGATAATTGGGGTGGCTGCCCAAATAGAATTTCAAAGGGTGAATAGCCAGTGGGTCCTGGGGTGCACCTAACTTGGAGAAGAGTCAAGGGAAGTAAGTCTACCCAGGGGAGACCAGTTTCCTGGCAGAATTTGGCTAGGGTGGCTTTGAGGGTTCAATTCATGCGTTCAACTTTCCCTGACTCTGGGGCCTTACAGGTATGGAGTTTCCACTTAATTCCTAACATTTTTGCCAGTTCTTGGACTACAACAGCCACGAAGGCCAGGCCATTGTCACATCCATTTGACATTGGCAGCCCGTGTCATGGAATGGTTTCTCTAAGTAAAGCCTTAGTCACTTCTCTTGCCTTCTCGGTGTGAGTGAGGAAAGCTTCTACCCAATCTGAAAAGGTGCATATCATCACCAACAGATATTTGTACCCCCGACTTGGTTTCACTTCCGTGAAGTCTACGTGATATCTTCAAAGGGGGCCATTTCCGTGTGCTGGACACCTGCCGGAGTACGGGGGCCCTGCAAGGGGTTGTTTTTGGCACGAACTTAGCACTGGCTGCTGATGGTGGCACAAAGAGAAGCTAGCCGGGCTATGTAGTAGTATCTCCCGAGCAAAACTTCTAGTGCAGTTTTCCCTAGGTGGGTGTGTTGGTGGTATTGCTGGATGAGGGCATGAGCGGCTCCTTTTGGTACAAAAATCCGGTTATCTGGGAGCAGCCAAGCTCCTTTGGGTGTTCGGCTTCCCCCTCCTCTTTAAACCCACTCCTGTTCTTCCTGGGTATAGCTTAGTTGATTAGTCTCTTGTCCTAAGAGGGACAGTTGTGGTGTTAATTCCAGAACTTGTATTCCATGGGTTCCTTCAGCTGCTTGCCGAGCTGCTTTGTCAGCTAACCTGTTTCCTTGAGCGACCATATCCATTCCTTTCTGATGTCCCCGGCAGTGGATGATGGCGACTTTGTTTGGTTTCCAGATTGCTTCTAACAGTTGGAGGATTTCTTCTTTGTTTTTGATTTCCTTTCCCCCTGCGGTTAGGAGACCTCTTTCTTTATAAATTGCCCCGCGGATATGAACGGTAGCAAATGCGTACTTAGAGTCAGTGTAAATGTTTACCGCTTGCCCGGCAGCTAGCTGCAGGGCTTGGACCAGCGCCCAGAGTTCTGCTCGTTGCGCAGACCATCCCCGCGGTAGAGACGCTGCTTCCACCACCCATTCGGCAGTGGTAACTGCATACCCAGCAAGCTTTTCCCCGTTTTTAACAAGACTGCTCCCATCTGTAAATTGTGTCTGATCTGGGGAAGGGAGCAGTTTATCTTGAAGGTTGGGGCGACTGGCGTAAACCTTTTCTGTCACTTCAACGCAGTCATGCTCAGGAGCCTCTTCCTCTTCTGGCAAAAAGGTGGCAGGGTTTAGACTGCGCACCGTTTCTATTGTCACTCTGGGGTTTTCACAGAGTAAACCTTGATAATGTGCGAGCCAGGGATTCGATATCCACCGATGCCCGTGTGAGTTCATTAGGGCAGTGACTGCGTGTGGCACCATAATGTGAATGGCCTGTACGAGGGTTAATTTGTCGGCTTCTTTGATGAGGGTCACAGTTGCTGCCAGGGCTTTCAGGCAGGGCGGCCACCCTGCAGCCAAGGAGTCCAGCTGCTTGGAGACGTAAACAATAGGTCTTTGCCAGGGGCCGACTGTTTGTGTGAGAACCCCCAATGCTACTCTGTTCTTTTCATGCACGAACAGGTTAAAGTTTTGAGTTACATCTGGGAGCCCCAAGGCGGGGGCTCGGCCGAGTTGTCTTTTGATGTTTTGAAAGGCCCCCTTTTGAGCTTCTCCCCAGGCAAGAGGCTCTTTTTCTGAACCTGCCAGAACTTCCTAAAGAGGCTTGGCCAAGGCTGCAAACCTGGGAATCCAGATGCCGGCATAACCCTGCAGCCCCGAGGAACTCGCGAAGCTTTCTTTTTGTGGTGGGGGTAGGGATGGTGCAGATCACTTTCTTTCGTTTGGGTCCGGGCATCCGGTGCCCTTGTGTGATGCTGAACCTCAGGTACTTGACTTGCTGTTTACAGATCTGGGCCTTTCTCCAAGACACTTTGTACCCAGTCTGTGTTAGAAGTTGTAGGAGAGTCTGGGTCCCTCTCCAGCAGCCCTCTTCCATTTCACTGGCAAGTAGGAGGTCACCTACATATTTTAAGAGAGCACACCTGCAGTTTTCCCGGGGGTAGGTGGCCAAATCTGCTGCCAAGGCTTCCCCCCAAAAAGGGTAGGGGAGTTTTTGAAGCCCTGCGGGAACCAGGTCCAGGTTAGCTGAGTTTTCTGCCGGGTTTTGGGATCTTCCCATTCAAAGGCAAACAGAGGCTGACTCGGGGGAGCCAGCCTCAGGCAGAAGAAGGCATCTTTCAGGTCCAGGCAAGTGAACCAGGCGGCTTCAGGCAGCAGCTGTCCTAACAAGGTGTACGGGTTGGGAACAACCTGATATAAGGTGAGAGTGGCGTTATTAATGGCTCGTAAATCCTGCACTGGTCGATATCCGGTCCCATCTGGCTTTTTTACTGGCAATAATGGGGTGTTCCAAGGTGACCGGCATTCGATTAGGATCCCCTCTCTCTTCAGGCGGTCTATATGTTCGGCTATGCCCAATTGCACTTTGTGGGGGATCAGATATTGCCTCTGCCAGATCGGGATGGCTCCAGGCTTCAGGTAGATGATGGTGCATGGTTCCGTGCCATTCCCGGTGTGGGCTTTTTTCTGCCCAAACCTGGGGGAAAAGTTCCAGCAGTTTTTCTGGATTCTGACCTGAACTTTCTTCCGCATGAGGTCTCCATTCTTCGCTTCGGGGCACGGTGATGAGGAGAGTGAGGCCGGTCCCGAGGCTTAAGCTTGCTGGCCCTTCAGGTTTGAAGGTAATCTGGGCTCCCAGTTTGGTTAAGAGGTCCCTGCCAAGCAGGGGAACTGGACATTCAGGCAGGTTCAGAAATTCATGAGCCACTTCATGGCCACCGAGCTGGCAAGTGCTTGACTGGCAAAAAGGCCGTTGGCTTGACTGGTCCCCAGTCGCTCCTACGATATTAGCGGTTTTTCCGCTAAAGGGGGCGATGGGGGTTGTGACCACAGAATGTTCAGCGCCAGTGTCCACCATGAAAGTCATTCGCTGGCCCCTGACTTGTAGTTTGACCATGGGCTGTGGGGGCCAAGTTCCAGTGAGCCCGGTCGCCCCTATTCAGGGTTGAGTCCTGCCAGCCCTAGCAGATGGTCTTGGGGCTCAGGTTGGTATTTCCCTTTAGGGATGTTCCCTCTATGTGCCTGAGTCTTTTGGGGGCACTCATTTTTCCAGTGTCCACTCTCTTTGCAGTAAGCACATTGGTCTCTGGCCAGCGGCACCCTTCTGGCGCTTATCCCCCTTTTTCGACGTGGTCCTTCTCGTCTGGTGGGGTCAGGATTTCCCAAGGCTGCTGCCAGTAAAGAGGCTTGATGTTTTATTCGCTTCTTGGCTTCTCGTTTGGTGGCCTCGTCTCAATTGACAAATACTTTGTTGGCGACTTCCAGGAGTTGAGAGATGTTCATGCCCGCGAACCCTTCTAATTTTTGGAGCTTTCTTTTAATGTCCGTTGCTGCCTGTGCTACAAAGGCGGCATTCACCATCCCCTGGTTTTCTGGAGCTTCTGGGTTAAAAGGAGTGTAGATCCTGAAGGCCTCGCAAAGCTGTTCATGGAAATCTCCCGGAGACTCGTCGGGCTTTTGAGTAACTAAAGTCATCTTTGTCATGTTTGTGGGTTGTTTTGCCCCCTCTTGGACCCCTCGAAGGAGCACTTCCCGGTATTGCTGGAGTGTGGCCTGTCCCTGTTCAGTGTTGAAGTCCCAGTTCGGTTGGGTTTCTCGTGCCCAATCTTCTGGGTTTAAGACACCAGTAGGGGCCTGCTCCTGCAGCCACTTTCGGGCTTTCGTCAGAATCCGTCATCTCTCCTCCGTATTAAACAAAGTCAGGAGGAGTTGGCGGCAATCATCCCAAGTAGGACGATGGGTTTGGAAAATGGATTCCATGAGATCAATAAGGGCCTGAGGCTTTTCCAAGTAGGAGGGGGTGTGGTGCTTCCAGTTTAAGAGGTCTGTAGTTGTGAAGGGCTGGCAGTATAATACAGGCTTCCCGGGTTGTATGGTCCCATTTTCGCTGATCTGGGCCGGACCCTGTGTTTCACAGAGGGGCATTTAACGTGGGTTGTGCTGACTGGAGCCTCCTTGCTAGTGGGGTTGCAGGGCTTTCCTCAGAGGGGGTCAATGTTCCCGGAGGGGCCGAAGGTCGAGGTGTTGCTGGGAGATCTGCCTGCATTCCCAGGCTAGGAGGAGAGACCAAAGGTGGGGGTGTTTCTGGGAGATCTGCCTGCGCTCCTGGGCCAGGAGGAGAGTCTAGAGCAGATGGAGCGTATGGCGGTGGGGGTGGGGGTGGGTCCTCCTCCAAGGACCCTTGATGAATAACTGGCTTCTGGAGTCCCATTCCCTGTGCAACCAAGACCCTGCTCTGTCCCTTTTTTCCAACGCACAATCGAACTCAAGGGGGCAGAGTCTGGGCTATCTCCAAACAAGAGTCGATGTAGGGAAACTGATCAGGGCGGCCAGGAGTTCCTGTGACCACCAGCCACACTGCACGGACCCTGGCTATATCCAGGGTCCCTTCCGAGGGCCAGTCAACATTAAAAGTGGGCCACTCTACTTCACATAAGGCTCGGAGGGTGCCGGGGTTCATTCACACAGTCACTCAGAGGTTATGCAGTCCCTCCCACAGGGATTAACAGTGTTAAATCCACACCCTGAGTCAGTGGCACAAGACAGACAAAGGAAGGGGTCGCCTCTTTCAAGGCCACTCAGATGCCCGCGTTCGCTCGGAGATCTCCGCTGCCAGTCAGCCCCAAGCCGGTGGCACAATGGGCCTGCTCGGTTGGGTTTCCTGGTCAGAGAACCAAATGTTGTGGCCAGCCAGAAATAACCCAAATGGCACTCTTGGGAGCACGGATGAACAAAGTTTTATTACACGCGGGCCCAGAGGAGAGTCAAATCTCCAAAAGTCTGAGCCCCGTTTTCCAATTTTCATAAGTTTATATAGGTACACTAAGCAGGCAAACTCCTGAGCAAGGGGGCAGGCTGGTTTACAAAGGCAGAGAAGCAAGGTTAGCTTATCTTTCTAAAAGCAGAAGGCCATTAGGGAGGAAAAAGAGTCATTATCTGTATGGAGTTGTAAATTTCAATTCAAAGGGGCAGCCTGGAGTGTTTATCTTCCTGACATGGATTCCATGGAGAAAAGGGGAGGAAGGAGGGGAGAGAGGGACCAGGGACCGAGGGGAGTTTATTTTTTTTAAAGCTGTGGGTTTCTGCTGAGGGCAGGGTTGGGATCCTGGTGCTTCCTCATCAGTAGCAGTATTTGATGGGTGTCAGAGGCCAGGCAACATGAGACAAAGCTCCGAAGACTTTGATCCACTCAGGTGGTGTTTGTGGTGCTGATATTTAAATTCAGGTTATTGCTTCACTCTAAATTGCTTTGCAAGTGAAAACGTGACCCCCGAAGAGAGCGAAGATGGTGACTGTGGCTGGCATTTTTCACTGCTCATTGGATTGTTGTCAAGGCATTTTTATACTTTAAGAAGTGCGTCATTTTATCTGGATTCTTTAAAGAATTCACTAATATTAAGATTTTTTTTTTCTCTATAAATAGCCTACCATCCTCATTATACTATAATGGCCTGAATATGGGGCTAGCTGGTCTCTACAGACCCTCATTAGGCCGGAAGTTCTCAAAGTGTGGTCCCAACCAGGAGCATTCCTATCATCTGGGAACTTGCTACAAATGCAAATTCTCAGGCCCACCCCACCCCTCACCTGGAGGTGACGCCCAGAAATCTGTGTTTTAACAAACTCTCCGGGTGATTCTGATGCATTCTGAAGTTTGAGAAAAACTGCTCTATGCAAACACCCAAGAAACTACCCTACAGGCAGTTACCAATTGCAGCTGTGATCCTTGAAAGTGATTCTAAGAAGATCAAGAAAATTGTTGGTCATCATTACCCTAATACCAAAGCCAGATAAAGATACTACAAGAAAAGAAAATTACAGACCACTTTCTCTTATAAATATAGATACAAAAATCTTCAACAAAATACTAGCAAATTGACTCCAACAACACTTTAAAAGAATTATACACCATGATCAAGTGGAACTTATGCCAGGCAAAGGTGGTTCAACATAAGAAAATCAATCAATGTAAAAGACCACATTAACAGTACAAAGGGTAAAAAACACCACATGATCATCTCAGTTGATACAGAAAAGGCATATGACAAAATCCAGCATCCTTTCTTGATAAAAAATACTTAGAAAAATAGGAATAGAAGGAAACTTCCTTAACACGATAAAGGGCATGTATGAAAAACCCACATTTAACATCATACTCAATGGTGAAAGACCAAAAGCTTTCTCTCAAAGATCTGGAACAAGACAAGATGCCCACTGTCACCACTGTTATTCAACATTGTACTGGAAATTCTAGCCAGAGCAATTAGGCAAGTAAAAGAAATAATAGGCATCCAAATTCTAAAGGAAGAAGTAAAAATTTCATTATTTGCAGATGACATGATCCTATGTATAGAAAGTACCAATAAATCTACAACAAAGCTACTAGAGCTAATAAATGAATTCAGCAAAGTGACGAGGTACAAAGTGACGAGGTACAAGATCAACATACAAAAATTAGTATAGTTTGTATAAACTAGTAATGAGCAATCTAAGGAGGAAATCAAGAAAAAAGATTCCATTTACAATAACAACTTGAAAGAATCAAATATCTAGGAATAAAGTTAACTAAGGATGTAAAAGACCTATACATGGAAAACTACACAACTTTACTAAAAGAAATCAAAGAAGATCTAAATGAATGGAAGGATATCCATGCTCGTGGACTGGAAGACTCAATATTGTTAAGATGTCAATTCTATCCAAAATTATTTACAGATTCAATGCAATCCCAATCAAAATTCCAACAGCCTACTTTGCAGAAATGGGAAAGCAAATCATCAAATTTATTTGGAAGGGTAAAGGGCCCCAAATATCCAAAAATGTCTTAAGAAGAATGAAGATGGAGGATCTCACTTCCAGACTTTAAAATTTATTATAAACCTACAGTGGTCAAAACAGCATGGTACTAGCACAAGTATAGATATATAAACCAACAGAATAAAATTGAAAGTTCAGAAATAGGCCCTCACATCTTTGGCCAACTGATTTTTTAAAAATATTATTCTTTTTTAATTAATTTTTTTTATTTTTAAAGAAGCTTTAGATTACATAAATGTTACATTAAAAATATAGGGGATTCCCATATGCCCCTCCCCCTCCCCTCCCACACTTTCCCACACTAACAACATCATTCATTAGTGTGGTACATTTGTTACAATTGATGGACACATACTGAAGCATTGCTACTAACTGTGGACTGTAGTTTACATTATACTTTACACTGTCCTGCACAATTTTGTAGGTTATTACAAAGTATTTAATGGCCTGTACCCATCATTGCAATGTCATGCAAGACAATTCCAATGTCCCAAAAATGCCCCCATATTGCATCTAATCTTCCCTCTCCCTCCCCTCAAAACATCTGGTGGCCACTGCCTTTATATCAATGATAAAAGATCTTCCATTACTAGAATAATAATATCTATAGTAGAATAATAATAAGTCTAATTTAGTCCATTGTTCATTCCCCAATCTTGAGGATTTGGAAATAGTAATGTCCACCCTGCTTCTAACTGAGAAGAGGCTTAGATCCCATGGGGCAGATGGAGGGAACTATCTTGCTTGCAGTTGCAGACACTTTCTGTTCCTTGGGATGGGTGTTGTCCATCACCATCTCCTTGTTAGTTGTTCTGAGTGAGTCCAATGAACTATAGAGTATGTGTTGCAAATCTGCTGAGATTCAGGGCTCAACTGGCAAATGGATGGACCAAAGATTTAAGTCTCTGGGACATATATATATCAAGTGTAGTGCTAATTATAGGTTCAAATAATCGCCGTTAGTCTAATGGGTGTAAGATGATATCTCATTGTAGTTTTGATTTGCATTTTCTAATAGCTAGTGATGTTGAGCATCTTTTCATGTGCTTTTTAGTATGGCCAATTGATTTTTGACAAGGCTGCCAAGGCCATTCAATTGGGAAATAATAATCTCTTCAACAAATGGTGCTGGGAGAACTGAATATCCATATGCAAAAGAATGAAGGAAAACCCCTATCTTACACTATATACAAAAATTAACTCAAAATCGACCCAAGACCTAAATATAAGAACCAGGGCTATAAAACTAGAAAAAAATGTAGGGTAGCATCTTCAGGATCTCATGTTAGGCAATGGTTTCTTAGACTTTACACCCAAAGCACAAGCAACAAAAGAAAAAAACATATAAATGGGACCTCATCAAAATAAAAATCTTTTGTGCATTGTATTAGTCAGCCAAAGAGGTGCTGATGCAAAATACCAGAAATCTGTTGGCTTTTACAAAAAGTATTTATTTGGGATAGAAGCTTACGGTTACCAGGCTGTAAAGCATTAAGTTACTTCCCTCACCAAAGTCTATGGCCATGTGTTGGAGCAATACAGCTGCTGACATTTGCCAGTCCCTGGGCTCTGTTTTTCTCCATGCTCAGCTCCTCTGTTTCCACCATAAGGTCAGCTGTAGACTATGAGGCTCTCTAGGCTTTGCCTCGCTCCTCAAGGCCAGCTGTAGACTACCAAGCAAATGGGTCGTCTCTTTTCCCAGGGCCTTCTCTCCTTCCTCATGACCAAGCTCTTCTGTGTGCTTACTTCCCCGGGCTCCAGCATTAAAACTCCAACTCAAAACTCCAACATCAAAACTCCAACTAACTTCTCTTCTCTGCCATGTAGTTTTATCTCTGAGTCCCCGCCCACCAAGGGGCAGGGACTTAACGTCCTACTGATGTGGCCCAATCAAAGCCCTAGTCATAACTTAATCATGCCCAGAGGAACAGATCAGTTTACAAGCATAATCCAATATCTAATTTTGGAATTCATAAATAATGTCAAACTGTTACGTGCATCAAAGGACTTTATTATGAAAGTGAAAAGACAACCTACTCAAAAGGAGAAAATATTTGGAAACCGCATATCCAATAATGGTTTAATATCCAGAATATATAAAGAAATCCTACAACTCAACAATAAAAAGACAAACAACTTAATTAAAAAATGGACAAAAGACTTGAATAGATATTTCTCCAAAGGTGATATACAAATGACTAAAAAGCACATGAAAAGATGCTCAACATCATTAGTTACTAGGGAAATGCTTAACTAAATATTTAGAAACACTCTTATAATTGGGCCAAATATCTAATTTGAAGACTGTGTGAGTTAAAATGTACTAATCCATTTTGATGAACTTATATAACACCTTGCAAGTAGAAGGATGACCATGCTGTGTTCGAGCACATTCTCTCTCTCTCTACTTTTAAGCCTGTTTGGAAAAGAAAATGTTGATTGGTTCCTAACGGATACTTAGAAACCTATTGGCAGGGCACTTGCAGGTCACTAAAAGTGAGTGTCTCCTTTAATTTTCACCATAGGCACCTAACTCCCGTCACCACTCAACCTATTCCTAGCTCTGCCCCATTGGAAACAAAGAGACAAACACAGAGGAAAAATTAAGTGCTTTTTAATAATTCAGCCAAATTTAAGCATCCAGATAAATATGATCCTTCCTAGAACTTTGTAGACTCTACGATTATTCTGAAAATGTTGCTATTGCTAAAAACTTTCTTAGAACCAGTGCTCTGGAACTATCTTCAATTCCAATTTGAAGATAGTTGGAATCTTCAAAAGCAGCAAGTTTTCCCGCACTACATCCAGTCTCCGTGGGGGGTGGGGGTGGGGAGAGTTATGTAGCTCGCTCGCTCTCTCTCTCTCTCTCTCTCTCACATCACCTTGAAGGATTGGTGGAATTAATCTAAGCAGGAGTCTTGTTACGAAAAACCATCCCTGACATTTAGGGGGTATGGGAAGAACTCAAAACTCATTCGTGTTGCTGGTTAAATATGCAGATTCTTAGGTGTCACCCTAGAGATTCTGGTGCAGATGGTCCTGAAAAAGTTATTTTAATTGGATGCCGAAGGTCTACCTTGGAAATACAAGGTTCTACAAATCTAAGCTTGAACCAAACTTAAATATAGCAGAAGCGCTCGAGAGTGGCTCGCTTTGCCCATAACAAAGATGTCTCCTGATCGCCGTCTCACCACCCCCCACTCCTGTGCGTGAGCCTCACGTCCGCCCTTCCCTGTGTCACATGACTACGAACCTGTCTCCGCTACGGCTCCTGGAAGGGGCCAGCCCCAGCTGTTCTCGCGTCTTTCCCGGCCCGCTGCGGGCCGCTGCGGCCGGTGCTTTGCCCGGGCGCCTTCGTGCGCTCGGTCAACGGCCTTTGAGAGCGCCCCGGGAGCCGGCGGGCGGTGGCCCTCGCCGGGGACCCTCCAGCGGGCCCAGGGGTGAGTGCTGACGCCTTCCCTTCCCGGGACCTGGGTTCCCCGGGCCTCTCTTCAACCTTGGTCTTTACTCCTCCTCAAGGCCTGGTGACACCAGGCAAGCCCCCAGGAGAGCGAAGGTTTTTGGACCAACTTCTTCGCCCTTTCTAATTTGGTGCCTCGTTTTGTGCATCCATTTAGATTCAACGTGACTAGAAAGTAGTTCGGGGTTGGGAACGAGCAGGGGAATCCTGGGAGCATCAACGCAGGCTTCGCTAGTGGTCTTGCCTCATTCCCTGCCAAGGCCTTGACTCCTTATAGGGTGACCTTGAACCAGGCTCCTGCCGCCTTTTAAAATAGGGTTTTGTTTTTTACTTGACGGAAAATACGTGTTGGAAAAGGGAGGCCTGTTGAAAGCTCGGGTTGCGGTATCCGCGGGCGGCTGCGAGCCACCCGGGAGACCCCTAACCTGTTAGCCTCTTCGCTCGCAGATGTAGGATGCAGGGAGTTGCTCCTCGAATTTCCTTCCAGGAGCTGGGAAACTGGAGGCACGCTCGGTTTCCCCTTTCTCCAAGCTCGTAACCCTCGTCCGCAGAATGAGAACCCTTTCTGTAAGAAAAGAAAACTCCGGCTGCGTCCCACGGCGTTAGAGCAAGGGGCGTTCTAGAGGGAAGAGAACCCTTCAAAAGCAGTGACGCCTTTATTGAAGAGGATTAAAAAAAAAAGCTTTGGGGCCTTGTGCCCAAGTACAGAACCACTTGCATGCTGGGTTCTCACCCACTGAGAGGACTTTCACTAAATGATCTTGAGTGTTTTCTCTCCCTGGATGAAAAGCCTTTGTTTCTGTGTCAATTCTCTTGGCAAATGAGATTCCCAAAGGAAAAACCCTTGGGAAAAATGGCACTGGAAAGAATGAGAACAATTTAGTAATACTTAATGGCCTTTCCCATGTAATTAAATTCTTTGAGGGATCTATTATCTTTTTCCTTCCAAAAGCTTGGGAATTGATTTTGCTGTTCTTTCTGAAAGGAAATCGTATTTTCTATCCCTTTCTGTGTGATAGGGCTGCATCATTTTAGGATAACAAAATTTGGCTGTTGCTCTTCTGCCTCATGGTGAACTCGTTTTGTCTGAGATCATAACCTTATTTTAAAATTCGTTGTTAATTTGTATTTTTCAAAGTTCTCAGTGACTTTTCTTAAGTGCTAAAATTAATCCTGTATTGCTCACCTTGGTTTTCTAATACACCTGTTCTTTAAGTATAGTTTCTTGAAAAGAAAACAATCGTGTTGAGTTATATAAAAAACTTGAATGAGGTCCACATAATAAGTAATAAAGAATTGGAGATTTCTTTGGTAATCAGTAATTTATATAATTGGAGAATTATATAAATCTTTGCAACCACAATCAATTTGACCCCACTTGGTTCTGCTACTTTCTAGGTTATGTCTCTGGGGTTTAGTGCCCTTAATACAGGAAGTGAAAGAGTTGGGCTGGAATCATTATGTCCCAAAATTGGTGCACATTAAACTAGTGGTATGTGAGTTGAATTTAGGTGATATATGGATGAAAGTTTTGGATTTTATAGTTTTTGTTGCATGTGTTTATGTATGTACATCAAATCCATGATTTAAAATAGTTGTATAAAATTTCCTTTAAAAATACATTTAATTAAGAGCCTTTAAAATTGAATTAAAGGGAAGATTAAGGATGCTAAAAGTAAATTGCTACTGAACATGGAAAAAGCCATGAGGTGGGTAAGTAAGTTACTGATGTTTGGTAAACATTGGTCTTAGAAAGTATAGAAAGCTGAGATCATCTGTGATTCTGAGAGAGATTTTTTTTTCTTGTTATTACCAGAGAATCAAGTACTGGTTGCCCAGTAGATTCTGAGTAACAAACTTCTGGAATTAATGTCTTAACTTCACATGAGAAATTTATTTATTGCGAAAAAATATATTACCAAAATATACCATAGTCTTGAGAGAGAAAAAAACCAAGATTCTGTTCGATTTTTTACTTAAGTATAAAACCAGTCATTGGGACAGTCCAGTGTTAAATTGTAGTAGAAAAGTTTCATTTGCTTTTTCAATTGCAGTAGCTCAGATTGATTATGGGAGAATTTGGCTTTTTCCAGGAGTTGTCTTTTCAGCGTCTGCCTTTGTATTCTAAGTCTGTGATACTTTACAAACTCAGAGATAAGAAAAGATGTTGCTGTGGAATAAAATGTTGAGACCCATAAGATGGACTAGTAGAAAGTTAAGACTGAAGTGTAGTGACTAGGATGTGTAAAATAGCACATTTGAATATCATGGGGTTCTAGCAACTTGCATCTCTTATTTATTATTATAAAACTTCAATTTATAATGTCCCAAGGCTAAAACCGTCTTGAGATGTATCTATTCAATGTCATTTCTTAATAAAAGCTTTTACTTTGGTTCAGATACACACAAGTATTGAAAGAGTATCTCATCTAGAATGACGCACAAAAAATTGGTATTAGAGGTAGCTAGGATGTTGTAAGATAGGATTAGATGGGACACTTCATGTGTCTCTATGTGTTCTTTTGTACTATGCACATGTATTATTGGCTCAAAATTAAATACATTTTAAATGAAGGAAAATTTAACAAATTATATATTTGTTCCTCCTAAAAATATGTATGTATATATGTAAGTATATATACGTATATTTACACTTATATATGTACCTAAGTATTAGATTGATTTAAACTTTTTTATTTTTATTTATCCTCCCCCCACCCCACCCCACCCCCCATTGTTTTGTGCTCGCTGTCTGCTCTCTGTGTGTTCCTCTATGTTTGCTTGTCTTCTCTTTAGGCAGCACCGGGAACTGACCTGGGACCTTCTGGAGTGGGAGAGAGGTGCTCAATCTCTTGCGCCACCTCATCTCCCTGGTCTGCTGCATTTCTTATTGTCTCTCCTCTGTGTCTCTTTTTGTTGCATCATCTTGCTGCACCAGCTGTCTGTGCGGGCCAGCTCTCTTGCGCAGGCCAGCTCTCTTGCGCGGGCCAGCTCTCTTGCACGGGCCAGTTCTCCTGCGTGGGCCAGCTCTCCTGTGTAGGTCAGCACTCCGCATGGGCCAGCACTCTGCTCCAGCCAGCTCGCCGCACAGGCCAGCTTGCCTTTCACCAGGAGGCCCCGGGAATCAAACCTTGGACCTCCTATGTGGTAGACAGGAGCCCAGTCGCTTGAGCCACATCCATTTCTCTAATTTAAACTTAGATGTTTTTCATCTGCCACATTTTTCTAAAAGCAATTCAGAAACAATGACCGTTATTAGTCTTTTATTTTATTTTGCCTAACTTCACGAATAGATAGAGCCCCTATCTATGGGACTAAAATTGGGGGGAAGTTATTAATTTTTAATTTCTTTATTCTTTCATTCTTTTCATAATGTAAAGTCAGGCCATCTTTGCAGACTTTTATCATTTGGAGAATTTCCAACAATGAATCCCCAATTTTGATAGCATCCTGTTACTCAATTAGCACCTGTTTTTTTCCCCTAGGGACAAAAGTGGCTCTAAATCCATCACATACACGTTGACGCAAGTTAAAGGATTTAATATGAAGCCCAGAAGCAGATAATGCCAAATATAGCAAGCAGTAGTTGGTACACATTTGTGAGTAAAAATTGTTTTCTCTTTCGGCTCTGTTTTCTTAGTCTTTAAACCATCTGCATGCCAAAGCCTTAAAATTCAGGCATTTTGGTAAAGAATAAAAGAAATAAGTGAGCAGTCATAATCAACCAGTTCTTAGGACTTAGCCCCCTAACTATTTCAGTGAGGTGAAGTTTAAAGTATGTGATACATCTATGACACGAATTTTAAGAAACATCCCAGCTATGACTACTTGTAATGTCTTTAAAAGAGTGTTTTATTCCATTGACTTTTGCCATTTCTTTTGCTGAAACTTAAGTGTAATTTGGTTTTTGAAGTTATTTCCTTTTTAAGGAACCATTTCTTTCACATCATATTTTTAGGCTTCTTCAAATACATTTACTTTTACCCTTTGAATTCACTCCATGTTTCCTTCATCTGTACTTAGTCTAAAACAGTTTTTTTTTTTTCCTTCAGAATATGACAATTAGAACATGTTTTTTTTTCTAGCCTGACTTCATATTTGATATAACTTCCCTTTATCCTGTTTTCAAAATCATAAAACAGTGACTATGCTTAAAACTATCTGTGTGATTTTTGATGTGAAGAATAGCTCTGTGTACGAAATATTTGAAAATAAGTTTTTCAGACCAAGACCAAGCCATATTCAAGTCCAAAAATAATTTTAAGTAGCTACTTATTTTTGTTCATAGTTTTCTTATGAAATGAATTGTTGAAATACTGATTTTTATTCTTTCTTTTTTACAGCTGGAAAAGCAGTGTCCGTGTTGTTATGTACACCTCCAAAAAAGTTCAGATCTGTAGGGGAATTGTTGGGAAAGTAAACTGAACTACAGGGTAGCAGTATTTTAATAGCTATTGTAGACGTGTATTTACTGTATTAAAAATGAGTAAAAGAACAAGCAGTGACACACCACTAGGAAGGTCAGTGAAATTTTATTCAGTTGAGCTGGTGTTAAAGGTTTGAGAGAGAGTGGCTTTAAAGCTGATTGCCATAGGCTAGCCATGCTCATGTATGCTTTTATCAGCATTAGGTATTTTGGGGCAGCGTTCTTTATACTGAATTTCCCAGGGAGCATGGACCCTTCCCTAATTTAGAAGGTTACTCAGCGCATTTGTACTCTTGTACTCTCTTTCCCCTTAAAGGCATGTCATGCTTTTATTATTTTTTTAAAAATACAGATGTGTGTATAATATTGCATACAAGTTAATAATGTAAAGCTTTCAACCCCTCAAAAGATGAATGCATATGTTAAGGATTTATTAATATAAATTTTATATTCAGTATTCTTTGTATCTCAGTGATAATATGAAAAAGAGAAGTTGGAATTTGTATTTTATGATTTTCGGGAGGGTGCATCTTTTTAGTAAATTTAGAATTAGCTTTATCTTATGAATTTGATTCTCATCATTAAAAGATTTTATTTTTTTCATGCATGAGGACAGTTTCTAATTTCATTATTATGAAGTCCTAGCAGCTTTCCTAGCTTTAGAAATTTTGATTTTATAAAACTTTTATTGCAGGTATTTTTGAGTTACGAACAGCATGCATGTCTATTTTTGTGGAGAGAGAGTGTTTGTACACATTGATGTGGTGATTATAAAATAATTTTTAAAATTTGCTCCTAAACAGTATCCTCAAGGTGAAATTTCAACTAAGTATGAAGGCATATGTTAAGGAAGACATTTTCTTCACTCCTTCATTTTTCCTTTGTATTCATTCAATACTTGCAAATAAGAGGTTTACTTTTGCTCTTTCTATAAGGTATTGTTTTCAATCTCCACTACAAAGAGGAGATTGACATTTTAACACTCAGTCATCCTTGTCTTTAAATTTTTCACCCACAGGGTGAGTGGGGCAGCATTTCCTTCTCCCACTGCTGCTGAGATGGCGGAAATTAGTCGAATTCAGTATGAAATGGAATACACCGAAGGTATTAGTCAGCGAATGAGGGTCCCGGAAAAATTAAAGGTAGCACCACCAAATGCTGACATGGAACAAGGATTCCAAGAAGGAGTTCCAAATGCTAGTGTAATAATGCAGGTTCCAGAGAGGATTGTTGTAGCAGGTATTTTACATTTGTTTTACATTATAATGTTACCTGATAAATTAAGCTTTGTTTTATATATTTCAGTGAAAATGTTTGGATTTTTCAAAATATTATTTAGAAAAGGATTTGGGAAATGCAACTTTACAGTTTTCAAAATTTCTATTCATTACAGTAGGCTGAAATCTCAAACAATATTTTTTATAATTCAACTAATATTTGAGGTTTACTTTATACATATAAAATGTATATGTTTTTAAGTGTATAGCTTGATGAGTTTTGACAAATACATGCCTCTGTATGATTACACCACAATCCAGAGAGAAAATTTTCATTACCCCAAAAGCTTCCCTTGTGCCCCTTGTCAGTCAGTCTCCTCTCCTCAATTCCAGACACCAAAATCTCCTTTCTAAAACCAGAGACGAAATTTGTCTCACCTAGAGTTTCCTAAAGCATATACTCTTTTGTGTCCGGACTTTTTTGCTCAGTGTAATGTTTTTCCATGTTTTTGTATGTATCAGTTATTCATTTCTTTTTTATTGCTGAGTAATATTCCACCGTGTGAATAAATCACAATGTGTTTATATGTTCACCTGTTGATGGACATTTGGGTTGTTTCCTGTTTGGAACTGGTAGGAATAAATTTTCATGTACAGGTCTTTGTATATATCTCTAGGAGTACAATTGTATAGAAGTACAATTGCTGGTTTATATTATAAGTTATGTTTAATTTTATGAGACGCTGCCAAACTATTTTCCAAATTGATTGTACAATATTACATTCCCATCAGTGATGTTTCAGAGTTCTACTTGCGCCACATCCTCACCAACACTTGGTTATTGTCAGTTGTTTTAATGTTAACCATTTGGATGAGTTTGTAATGGCATCTCATAATTTTTAATTTCTGTTTCTTTGATGATTAATTTTGAAGATCTGCTTGTATATGTTTTGGCCACTTTTATATCTTCTTTGTGAAACATTCAAATCTGTTGCCAATGTTTAATATTGTGTTATTTTCTTATAGTGTTATAGTTCTTTATATATTTTGGGATACCAGTTCTTTTGCTAGATTATGTGGCATAATTTTTTTTTTTATGATTTCAGCATCACAATCATAAATATTAGTGAAATGTCAGTTATGCTGAAAGGTTGGTGCCAAAGGGGCACTAATGCAATATACCAGAGATTGGTTGGTCTTTATAAAGGGTATTTATTTGGGGTAGAAGTCCACAGTTACCAGGCCATAAAGCATAAGTCTCTTCCCTCACCAAAGTCCATTGCCACATATTGGAGCAAGACAGCTGCCGACCTGTGCCACGGTTCAGACTTCTTGGGTTCCTCTCTTCCTGGGGCTGCGTTTCTCTCCGGGCTTAGCAACTCTGTTTCTTCCACAAGGTCAGCTGTAGACTGTGAGGCTCTCTAGGCTTTGCTTCTCTCCGCAAGGCCAGCTGTGAACTCTCACGCGAATGGCTCATCTCTATCCCGGGGCCTTTCAACCCACATCAAAACTCCAACATCAAAACTGCTCTCTCTGTCCTTTGCCTTGCCTTGTATATTTGATTCCCCCACCCATCAAGGAGTGGGGCTCAAAGCCCTACTGACATGGCCCAATCAGAGCCCCAATTATAACTTCATCATGCCTGGATGAACAGATCAGTTTACAAGCATAATCTAATATAGATTTTTGGAATTCATAATTACATCAAACTGCCAAATGGCTACACTTAGTTTTAAAGAAACTACTGTTATTGGACAGATTATAATACAAAAGTGAGTGAAGATGAATATATTTTAATAAAACTGCTATCTTTTAAAATTCTTCCCTTCCCTTCTCTTTTGTGTTTTTTATTCCTAGGAAATAATGAAGATGTTCCATTTTCAAGACCAGCAGATCTTGACCTTATTCAGTCAACTCCCTTTAAACCTCTCGCGCTAAAAACACCACCTCGTGTACTTACGCTAAGTGAAAGACCACTAGATTTTCTGGATTTAGAAAGACCTCCTCCAACCCCTCAAAATGAAGAAGTAAGTAGAGTTTTAACTTCAAATGAATTTCCCGTAATACAAAGGCAAAACGTAAGGAGGACTTGAGGCTATAAATCATATCATTTTAGTAATATGAAATGAAAACCTTACACATGGAGGATTGATTTACTATGATTTCTTATTTATAGATACACCAAATAAGGTATTATGTTATTGATATTTTTTAATTTAAATGTTATGTTTCAGGAAAGGTAAAATTTTGTAGAAAGCATTGTTAATATTTGAGTGGTCTTGAAGAAAGAGATTTTATAGTTAGGAGTTACATCTTAAGCAAACAGAAGTTGGCAGGTTTAGCACTAAGAAAAAAATGTATCACTTTATTATAAAAGCAGCCTGACAATCAGGGCAAAGAAAGCTCTTTTTCCCTTGACACTCTTCTTTCTCCTTCCTTACTGAAAGGTTGCTAAGTTGGCTACTGTGCTGTATAATATTAGTATCCCTATTGACCTAAATATAGAGTATATACTAGTAAGAATTTAGTAGCAGAGTTCCAGTCCTGTCCCAGTCTTTGATTTGGGGCCAATCTTGTAAAGCTTCCTCTCTGTGATGATTTCTGTCATTTTTCATTGTAGCTTCTGAACTTCCAATGTGTTATGTTGTCATGAAGCTATTATAGGGCAGTGTGCAAACATGTTTTTGTTGATAATGGTACGGCCTTTGTCTGCTTACATTCTTCATATACTCCAAGAGGGAAAGGCACCCATATAACTTAGGGCAGGTACTTAGGTTGTAAGTTTCTGCTGAGATAACTGAGGTAATGTGCTCATAGGTGCCAATTTGGACATTCTAAATATTTGTTTGGTGAAAAGTACTAAATTTGGGTGTTAGCATGGTGAAAAGGCATTAAGATACTTGCAAATTTATATTTATTTAACAAACATGTTTTCAGCTTCTTTTAACTATAAGACACTGTAGTACAAGAATGAATGAGGCATAGTTTCTGCCCTCAAAAAATTTGCTCTTTAGTAACAACAGGGCAACAGTATGAATGAGGAAAAGACACCAACAGACACAGAAGGTGTAAAGTTTTTTTACTGCAAAGAATAATGAAAAATTTTAAGATGGTTACACAAAGCAAAAGATAATATGGTATGTTCCCAGTTAGAGACTCAGCTTCCCAGCTCCCCAAAGTTCCCAATAGGAATAGCTGTGGATAATTTTGTCTTGGTGTGAGGATTCTGCCAGGAGGAAGAACCCCCTTTGCTCTTCTTTGGGTTTCTTTTTTCTTTAATCTTTCTGCTCCCCCTAACAATTTTAGATGCTTTTGCCTGCTTTGTACAAATAACTGATTGAAAACAACCCAAGCACTTTCTTGAGTGATTACTTTTAAGACACAGTAAAGAAGAAAGCTTACCAGGATGACCCTTAATAGACTTGGGCTGTAAGCCTATCTGAGGTTTATTCTTGAGTAATTTTGACGTTTAATCAAATGTGATAAATGCTCAAAGTGTTTAGCACTGGGTTGAAAAACTTAGACCATCAATTAGACTTAATTTTGAAAGCCTACTTTGCCACTTATTAATCATATAACTTTGGGCAAGTTATTTAACATTTCTAAGGCTAATTGCTAAAATAAAGGTAAAAATAATGCCAACTGCATAAGGTAATTGTGAGAATTAAATGTTATATAATGCATGTAATGTATTTAGTTCATGTTCTAGTTCATGTTAGAGGCTCAGTATGTGTACATATTATTGTTATGAAAGAGTTAAAATCCTGTGGCAGGAGTGAATCCTGAGATGCCAGAGAGAAGTGGCTAAGATTACTTCCAGCTGCTTAATGGAAGGAAAGTGATGGTCTATACTTCAAGTCTTTGGAAGGTTTAGTGGACCCTCAGGAGAAGATTGACCAATGAGCAGGGAGGAATGGAAAGGGATCCAGGGTTCCAGCAGCTTCTACAACATGAACTGAAAGAGAAGAGCAGAATAAGGCCCCAAGTGCTGAAAACATTGGTTTATTCAGCTGCTACTCAGAATCAATCAAGTAAGATCTCCAGAACCGTGTACTCCATAGCCACCATTCAATAGCCTATGCCAGAGTTTCTCAACCTCAGCAGTTTTGACATTTTGGACCTAGTAGTCTTTGTTGTGGGGTGCTCTCCTCATGCATTGTAGGGTGTTGAACAGCATTCTTGATCCCTCTCTACCAGATACCAATAGCTTTCACCAAGGCGTGGCAATAAAAATGTCTCCAGCAGCCAAAAGGCAGAAACAGTCCAAATGCCCATCAGCTGATGAATGGATAAGCAATATAAACATATACTGAAATAATAATGCATCCATAAAAAAGGGATGAAGTACTGATACAGGCAACAGTGGGTGAACCTTGAAGACATTATGCTAAATGAAAGAAGCCAACCATAAAAGGCCACATGTTATATGATTCCATTTATATGAGATATCAAGAATAGGTAAATCCATTGAGACAAAGTAGGTTAGTGGTTGCCGGGGGTAGGGGAGAAGGAAACTGAGAGTGACTGCGTAATGGGTATATGGAGTTTACTTTTGGGGTAATGAAAAATATTCTGGAACTAGTTAGTGGTGATAGTTGCACAACATTGTGAATGTACTAAATGCTACTGAATGGTATATTTTTAAATGGTTTAAATGGCAAATTTTATATTATGTGTATTTTACCAAAGTGAAAAAAGAGAGAGAGAGAGAGAATAAGAAAATGTCTCCAGACATTGCCAAATGCCCCCTGGAGAGAAAAATCACCCCTATTAGAGAACCATTGGCCTATGCCAAGAAAAGAGAGTACCAGAAGAAGGCTTATGAGGAAGATCATAAAACTTATCTGAAAGCTTGACTGAGGCATTGGATAAATTTGCAGAACACAAAAGCTTTTCAGTCCTTAAACTGGCCTTAAAGACTCCAAGTAAACATGAAGTAAGTAAGCTTCTAACTCAAAGAGCATCTATAAAATCTGGAGTCTTGGCTGATAGAGAGGAGATCATGAATCCTTCATTATGCCTAATCTCTTAACAAAATTCGGAAAGCGACTCTAGGTCAAGACTATTGTTTATGATTCTGCCTATAGCAAACTAATAAAACAGATACAAATAAATCATCTGATCTGGGCATGATGCTGTAAAATATCCAAATTCTGACAACTCTCAGTGTTCTTAGAGTAGATCAGACAGTGTGGATGAGAGGGAAGAGACTAACATTGACGCCACTGCCTCCTCTCGAAAGGAGTCCCAGTTTGTGGAGAAAGATCATCCAAACAAGGAGAAAGTGAAAAGATAAATGATGTCTATAAAAAGAAAACCTTGACACAGTTTTTCATGGCCCTCTTATCACCATGTTTCTTTCCCATAACCCTTAGTTATTGTCTCAACTGTTTTCCCCATAGTAGGTTTTTAAAAAATTTTGGACAAGTGAGCACTTTTGGGGAGTAAGCATGTTCATCTCAGTTGTTATGCCCAGTCTGTTAACTCTATGTTTCTCTCTTCTCCAATAAAAGTCTCGTGGTAGCATGGAGATTCACATCTCCAAACTATTATTTTAAAACAGATGAGTATGGGGGGAAATACTAAGAAAGACATCAGAGTAGATTTTTGAAGGAGAGACAGGCTTTGAACAGGTTGAGGAAACAGGTAAGCAAAAGCCCAGAGGACATTTAGATGTCCAGGATCCTATGAAAATCAAATGTGACTTGGAATATTAAGCACATTAAAGGAAGTTTAGGTCAGTTCTTAATCCATGACTAGACAGAAGACCCTATGACCCAGCTTCCAGAAAGTTACCTGAATCTAGGAAACTATTTTTCAGCTTCAGGAGTAAATAAAAGGTTAAAGTGGGTAATCAAGGCAGATTGGATGGCTCTGAATAACATTTAAGAATCTTGAACTGAAAAAATAACTATTACCACCCTGAAATAAAAGGTAAAAATGTATTTTAAAAGTCACTTTCCCATCACCCCAGGCAGTGTCTAAATTCTTTTGTATTATAGTACACCAGTTGGTCATATTACAAGGCATACAAATAAATGCTTTTGTCTTAAGTCATTTTTTCCCTCCTGTATATTAGTAGTATCAAGCTTAATAGCTTAATACCCCTGCTATGATATATTTTAAATCAGATTTGAGATAGTGAGAATAGCAGTAGACTTAGGATCCTCTAGCTTGTCTGGCTATGTTGAATTCACAGACCTGTCTTCCCTCATCACTTCCTATCTTGCTTAATCTTAGTTCCCACCTCATAGCAGCAGGAATGGTTCTGATTGAGTAAGAAATTCATCTTGATAAAATCCCTGCTATTTGGAAGAGCTGTTCTACTATAGGCAAAGCAACCACAACTCTGCAGTAGGTAGGAAGGCAAGTATCAGTGGAGTTCTCACAAGCTAACCCAGTATTGCTCACTGAGTAAAATGTACTTGGTTGTGAAGATGTTAAATTTTATATATAATTAAATTGTTTAAAAGTAACTTTGATTTTTGGTTTAACTTTAAAAAGCTCTTGCAGTAGGCTCCAAATTGACTCCTTTTCTGTTTTCAGAAGTTATTTTTTCTTCAGTTTAGATGGGTAACTAGTTCACAACCTCTGAAACTATGTGCTACATAGTATGGTTTTAAGTTTTGTTGGCATAAAATACAGGATTTATTCTGCTTTGATAGTGTTTTTAACCTGATGATCTACTCCCAAGTCTTTTTTAAAAACATTTATAAAAATTGACATTTCTTAAGCTCTGAACTTCCATGTCCTTTTTACAGTTTATCTGATTCATAAACCAGATATCCTCTAGAGTAAGTTTGATATATATATATATTTTAAGCCATGAAGTTGCCTTGGCTATTTCTAGTTTAAAGGGGGGGGGGC
>JAQZBX010038058.1:13382-23741 GCA_029593785.1 Cabassous unicinctus | reverse complement strand
CCAGTGACTGCCAGGGGTTCCGGGGGAGGATTTTAGGCATTTTAAGGCATTTTTAGAGCAGTGAAGCACTTCTGTATGACACTGTCATGGTGGATATATGATGTGATGGTTACGCTAAAGTGTCAACTCGCCCAGGTAAGTGTGCCCAGGTGTTTGGTCCAGCAAGCACTGGGCTAATTGTAGTACAAGAGCATTTATGGACTTCGATCACCAGTGAGTTTACTGCGTGGATGGCTGATTACATCTTCATCAATCAGGGAGATTGCATCATCAATGGGTGACACTTTTATCCAATCAGTTGAATGCCTTAAAAAGGGAAGTGATTTCAACATTCAGAGAGAATTTCCCAGCTCGTCGTTGGACAGCCAGCTTCTCCCAGAAGCTCATGAAGGACCTTTCATTGGACTTTCATTGGAGCCCCTGGCTTGCAACCTGCCTGCAGAACCTGGGCTTGTGCATCCCCACAGTCATGTGAGAGACTCTTATAAAATCTCATATTATTGACAGATATCTCCTGTTGATTCTGTTTCCCAAGAGAACCCTGACTAATACACATGACATTACCCATTTGTCAAAACCCGTAGAACTGCACAACACAAAGGATGAATCCGAATGTTCCTATGACCTTCAGTTAATAATGAAGTATCAATATTGGTTCATCAATCGTAATGAATGTCCTACGCTAATGCAAGATGTTCATAATGGGGAAATGGTATGAGGGGCTGGAGGAGAGGGAGTACTTTCGGTGCAATTCTTATGTAAACTTAAACCTGTTATAAAAATAAGGCTATTAAAAATGCAAAATAAAGTAAATAAAATAAAAGACCTTCATCAAGCACATGGAAAATTCTTCTGAGTTACTATCATAAATATAATTATCAAATGTGTGTTGTCCTCACTTAAAGAGGGTGGAAACTAATGTAGACTATTTCTTAGCATACCCAAAGTGGGCATATGAGCACACACACACGCACATACACGTTCTGCTCAGTGCCAAGTGCAATAAGGCTGTTACTCTACAGAAGTGAATCATTTATTTGCATGGCATAAGGCAGGGGAGTATTCTTTGCGAGGAAAATTACCTGTATGACTGCTCCCCAGAAAGCTGGCTTATCTCAGCCTGTTGGGACCCAAATATCAATGAAGAACCACAACAGATATGGTACTTCCAAATCTTCACTCTCTAGGTTATGTCCTCCCACTCTTTCTGGAACCCCAAAATGATTGCATAAAGAGATAATAACTTTCAAATCTTGAATGAAGTTTACCAAACTATGCCCAACCAAATTTTTGTCATCCAAAACCTGCACAACAAGCATATCCCAATATGAAAGGTACTGTATTCAGAATCCCCCATTCTTAGTGATTTACATTTGAGGAAGTTTATCCACCAAACAGATATGAGTTCATAAATGATCTCTCTACAGATGCATGGAAGCCATCAAGGTGAAACAGAGCTGGCCTAGGAATTCAACTCAGCAGACATTTAATTTACTGAACACCTACCAGGAGCCAGGAACTTTGTTACGTTTTGAAGAGACAGATTGCAAAAGACAAATCGGAGTCGAGTTTGCAGATTACAGCATTTTATTCAGAACACTAAAGGTTTAGAAGCCTGATCACCTCTGAAAATGGAAGTAGCTCTGATCGTCTAAGGATGGCAAACAATTTCCACAGCCAGAAAAAGGAAGTTATGTTGACTCCCATTGGTTTGTCCATTGGATGGGAGTGGGTTTAGGGTAGGTGGGCTTTATTTTCTATTGGTTCGAATGTAATGAACTAGGGGCTTGACTGGTTGTATGGGTCGACCACCTCGGAGGGGATTTCAAATTTCAAAACATAAAGAAGGAACTCAAGAGGGAGTTCAAAGCGGAAGTGGGGCACTGGTTTTGTTTAGTTTTTGATTTTTGGCTCTGGGGGTCCCCAGGATCCCCTAGTGATAATTTTATCACTGAGATGAATAAAATATAGTCTGTTCTCAAGAATCCACTGACAGGCTGTCTAGTAAATGTTTATAGACTGAACGAAGCAGAGAACGACATGTAAAATACAATTGCAGTGCCGTGTGATGAGCCCTGTGACCCAGTGAATGTACAAAGTGCAAAGAGAGCACAGAGGACAGAGGGCTGGGGGTGGGAGGCGGACATGGAGAGGGACAGCAGAGAATGGAAGAGGAACGTGGCTTCTCAGGAAGGAGGGGCGACGTGGAGTCCAGGAAATCCTGGCCTCGCACCTGGGCACCAGGACACTCCCTCTGCTCGTTAGAAAGCCACGTCTGCAGACAGTCCTTGACGGGGTTCCCTGCTTCTCAGATGGATAAAGTGCACTCTTTCCTTTGGCCACGGAAGAAGAAACGTGTGCATGCTCAATCGATGGCCGTGTAGGGTCCTAGAGATCTTACGGTGCCGCCCCCGTTAAAAGTTCCAACGTGGTCTTATGCAGAGTTCATCTTTTTACACTCCATTTATCTTGCTGAAGTGAGGGATTCTTTTCTCATTTCTAGAAGTTTCTAGTCAGACTTACATCATGAGAACCTTACCAGAGATATTTAAATTTACCGTGATCACTTGTGAAGAACCTCATTAAACCGGCATTTAACAGACAGTTTAAATCAATAACATAAAAGTAATAATGATAAAGTTAAAAGTCAAACCAAGTTATTTTCTTCAAAGGCCTGAATTCTTTCCTCTTAGTAAAATTCCTTTTGGCATCTTTCAAATAAGAAACAAATGCAGAGCTAAACCAGCTTTATTTTCACTTAAAATATTTGTAACCTTGGTAGCTAAGATTTCGGTGTCTGAAAATTATTATTTGAGAATTTGGAAATACAAATCCCTGGGAATCTAGTGGCTCATCGACAGACTGGAGTCCATTTTAAAGGAAGAGAATCTGGGCAATCTCTTTCCTGAAAGAGAAAGAGATCTTAAGTAGGTGTCCTCATACTGCCTAGTGCTAACCAAAATTTGTCTCTTTTTCTTAATATTTAACGTCCCTTCCTAGAAGTAAAAGTTGTTCGCCTTGGTATCCTTGTCTTGTTGGAGTCTTGGAATCTTAAAACACTGATTTTACCCTTGCCGTGTGTAATTTAGGGACATGAGACCTAAACAAAGCTAGGCATGCACCATTTCCTTTTTTTATAATAAAAACAACTGCTATGTACGAAAGTCCATTGAATTGGTTTTGTTTCGCTTATATAACAGAAGTGCCTATTTATTTAGGATGATCTTCAAGATCAGTTTTAAATCTCATATTTGGTTTAAACTGTTTAAATCATTGTTAATTAATTAAATGATTTAACTTGATTATGTAAGGGACAAACTCCTTTCTATCTTCCAGGCTTAGTTTTCTTTACTTCTATTCAATTCCACCAAAATTTTCTAGGCATAACCAGGAAATGTCCAGGAACATTAGCCCTCAAATTTCAAACCATAGTCTTGAAATCTCAAATTCTAGACCTCACATAGAATTCATTTTAAAAAGTTGTGTATGTACATTTTAAAATGAAGGATTAGATGAAACTATATATGTGTGTGTGTTTTAAGTTTACTTTTCAGTATTTCCTTTTCATATGTTGATTATTTACTGCTGTAAGAATCCTGGTTATTTCCGGCCAAGAACAAGGTATTCAAGACAGTTTGTGGTAGAGAATTCTTTTTATCCCTGAGATTCAAAAGCTTAAAAAAAAAAAAACTCAAGCATTTAGGGAAGTGAGTCATCCTCCAGGGTGAATAGAAGTAAACGATTTTTTTTTTTTAAGTGTAAAAGGACTTTTATTCCTTAATGAGGAATTGAGAGCATATTTTTAAACCTTATATTGGACAAGCTGAATGCTCAGGAAATCAGCTTCTGCTTTTGTCGTGTAAATGTTGTGAATGGGCTTAAAGGCCCTAATTCTGGAGGCGGGACCAGTTGGTGCTCTTGCCATGACATAAGGGTCAGAGGAGAGAGAAGTGCCACCAGGCTAGACCAAGGGAGGGCAGAGGGGGAGCCGGCCCGGGATGAGGAGAGATGTGTGAGGGGGCTGGGGGGTATTTAAAAGACAATTTGATGTGCGCTCTGGAGTGATCCACAGGAAAACAAGTTGTCTGCATGCCTTGGATTTGTGATTTTCAACTACAATATGGTCTTTCTTTCCCAGATATAATTTTTCTTTTTTTTCTCAGATATTTGAAAATTTGATGTTTATATTCTCTTGCTACTTCAATTATTGTATTTCAAAATCCCTACTTTTTCCCAAGAAAAATCTAAAGTTGGGTGTTTTCAAGTTTGCTCCTTCAGTTCTCAGGTGGAATTCGTCTGGCCGACTTTTTCAAAACCTGATCCTCGAGCTCTGGGATGTCTTGAGTGATGAGACAATGGCCAGGGGCAGACTGTAATTTTGTTCTTCTATCTGCGAAAAAACACCTCAATGTATTGTAATTGTATCTCGGAAGTGACCAAGAATTAGTTTTATTTTTTTCTGTTACTATAGTGTATTAGTCAGCCAAAGGGGTGCTAATGTGAAATACCAAAAATGGGTTGGTCTTTATAAAGGGTATTTATTTGGGGTAGAAGTCCATAGTTACCAGGCCATAAAGCATAAGTTTCTTCCTTCACCAAAGTCCATTGTCACGTGTTGGAGCAAGACAGCTGCTGACATTTGCCCAGGGTTCAGGCTTCTTCGGTTCCTCTCTTCCCGGGGCTGTGTTTCTCTCCGGGCTTAGCTCCTGTTTCCTCCACAAGGTCAGCTGTAGGCGATCAGGCCAACAGTTCACTTCTCTTCTCCTGGGGCCTTCTTTCCAACATCAAAGCTGCTTCTCAAAAGACTGCTTCAACTCTGTTCTTTGCCTTGCCTTTTATATTCGATTCCCCACCCACCAAGGGGTGGGGCTCAACACCCTAACCATAACCTAATCATGCCCAGATTAACAGATCAGTTTACAAGCATGATCCAATTATATTTTTGGAATTCGTAATTACATCAATTTGGCCAACGGTTACATATAGTATTTGCCATATATCCAGAAATATAGTTTAGACTTACTAAAGATTTTTTTGCTTAACTCCTTCTTGCATTTAATTGAAAACTGAATATTCGAGGTATGAGGGACTTCAGAAATCCAGAAATCTAATCTCTCTCCCCAAATAGGAATCGCCTCTGATAACTGAATTACATAATATGACATCCCTCCAATGTTTAATAGACTTATCATCTGGTTTTTAGTCTTGGAGCTTTTTGACAATGTAAGGAAAGCTATGAATCTTCCATCCTGAAAAACTGATATCTGCTTGCACACCCACAATTTTAAGGGCGTCTTAAGCCTCTTGAAGCTCATTCATGGACCACTTGGGGTTTCTGTGATAAAATCACAGAGGATCCAGATCCCTCCCTACCTGGTTGCCCATCCCCCCATTCTTTCTCCAGTAGGAAGGAACCCATGGCTTCCTAGAGTAGCCCATTCTGCCTTGCCATAAGCTAATACTCAGAAAGTTCTTCCTTTTATGGAGTTGAAATGCACCTCCCCTCAATTCTACCAGAGGTCTTTTTCCAACTTCCTTATTCCTACAGAACATCTCTGATCCCTCTTCCCTAGCAGAGCTCTTTCCATATTTGAAGACAGAATTAGTAGTCAACCCTAGGTCTTGTTTAAATTTACTCTGAATTTTCCCAGTGCTCATTTTGCCTGGTTGTCAACTTTTCTCACTAACCTCATTATCCTGGCATAGAAAGAATCTGCCGAGGTGGGATATGAGTTTGATTAGCTGGTGGGAAGTAGGTACACAACGTTGAAAGATTTTTATGCAAAGAATAGGTTTGTAGAGGTCTTGTAACTTAAGATAAGCAGTGATCTGAAACTGTTTAAAGAACCCCTGCTAGGGAGCCTAATAAGAATTATGGGTTGGCACAGCTGTAGCTCATCAACTAGTATTTCTGAGGGACGAAGACAAAATTTTGACAACAGCCATGTTAAACGTGCAATGTCTAACAAACTTCAATATCTTTGTAGGCACGCTTACAGAGATACAGTACACATCCAATGGTAGGCATGCCAGTGTCAGCTGATAAAAGACCAAAAAGATATCCTTTGGAGTCAATGGAAAGGAAGCACTTTGTGTCCAAAAAAGATAAGTTGTAATACCAAACAGCATGATTCAGGGTTCAGGTCCCAGCTCTACCATTTAGTAGTTCTTTAAAATAGAGAAATTTGCTTCAACTTTCACATGTTCAACTGCTATATCAAGAATATTAAAACATACAACTATGTGATTATACCAAATACCATTGATTGTACACTTTGGATGGATTTATGCTGTATTAATATGCACCAATAAAATTGATTGGTTAAAACTTTTTAAAACAAATGTGGGTGCTACTACTGATTTATAAGGTAGATGTACAGTGAACATCAAACAAGGAAAGCTAATCGCTGTACAGTTACCGATACTGGGAGGGCATAGAGACTGTTACATCCCTTCCCTGCTTTCTTTACTTGAAAACATCACCCTTTCGAAAGCTCTATGCCATTTATGCCTTCATTTGATCTACACCTAACTCCTAAGAGACAGGTGGGGAAGGGATTATCAGCCACATTTTAATGGGGTATCTCAGACACAGAACCATGGTGTGTGTGTGATCACAAAGCAAGCGTTTAATAAAGGCAGATTTAATTCCAGGTCTATTAAGTGAATAAATGTCTTCTTTTCTATACTACTGGCTACAGAGCTTTTATAAGAGAAAATTAAAATTAAAATTTCCCTAGGGATGCCAATATACAATAAAACCCAAAATTCCAAAGCCAGACCATTATATCCCAAGTTAATAAAAGATATGGTTGAGTACTGTTCTTGGGCTCTAGGATTCTTCAACTAAATCAAACATAAAAAGGAGTCAGAGTGGCTTTCACTTCCACTCACAAAGGTATAAGTACTGTAGGAACTTTTCTCCTACTGCAACCAATTAGAAAAATGGCCAAAACAACTAGAAACATGGCCTGATATTGGACAGCAGGTAATGTAAGACTGATCCCTGAGAGAAAGAAAACAAATGAAGTGCGCTCTATGCTCACCACAGCTTTGTGCTTGGAGGCAGTTTCCACACCCCAGCATGGGAAAGAAGAGCCCTGGCAGAGCCCGAGGTCTTCCTGAGTTGAGGAGACAGAGACTGGAGGCCTGGCAGCTAGAATTCGTGGGGATGGAGCAGCAGAGGAAAGGGAGTTGTAAAGCTCTGCAGAGGGTGCCCTAGACTCTATCTGAACTCTGAGGTGTCCAAGCATGAGGTGAGCCTCCAAGGAGCTGAAGCTCCAGGTTCTGAACTCTGAGGTGTCCAAGCATGAGGTGAACCTCCAAGGAGCTGAAGCTCCAGGTTCTGAACACTGACGTGTCCAAGCATGAGGTGAACCTCCAAGGAACTGAAGCTCCAGGTTCTGAACTCTGAGGTGTCCAAGCATGAGGTGAACCTCCAAGGAGCTGAAGCTCCAGGTTCTGAACACTGACGTGTCCAAGCATGAGGTGAACCTCCAAGGAACTGAAGCTCCAGGTTCTGAACACAGACGTGTCCAAGCATGAGGTGAACCTCCAAGGAGCTGAAGCTCCAGGTTCTGAACTCTGAGGTGTCCAAGCGTGAGGTGAACCTCCAAGGAGCTGAAGCTCCAGGTTCTGAACACTGATGTGTCCAAGCGTGAGGTGAATCTCCAAGGACCTGAAGCTCCAGGTTCTGAACACAGACATGTCCAAGCATGAGGTGAACCTCCATAGAGCTGAAGCTCCAGGTTCTGAACACTGACGTGTCCAAGCATGAGGTGAACCTCCCAGGAACTGAAGCTCCAGGTTCTGAACACAGACGTGTCCAAGCATGAGGTGAACCTCCAAGGAGCTGAAGCTCCAGGTTCTGAACACTGACATGTCCAAGCATGAGGTGAACCTCCAAGGAACTGAAGCTCCAGGTTCTGAACACAGACGTGTCCAAGTGTGAGATGAACCTCCAAGGAGCTGAAGCTCCAGGTTCTGAACACTGACGTGTCCAAGCGTGAGGTGAATCTCCAAGGACCTGAAGCTCCAGGTTCTGAACACAGACATGTCCAAGCATGAGGTGAACCTCCAAGGAGCTGAAGCTCCAGGTTCTGAACACAGACATGTCCAAGCATGAGGTGAACCTCCAAGGAGCTGAAGCTCCAGGTTCTGAACACAGACGTGTCCAAGCGTGAGGTGAACCTCCAAGGAGCTGAAGCTCCAGGTTCTGAACACTGATGTGTCCAAGTGTGAGGTGAACCTCCAAGGAGCTGAGCTGAGCTGAAGCTCTAGGTTCTGAACACTGACGTGTCCAAACATGAGGTGAACCTCCATGGAGCTGAGCTGAAGCTCTAGGTTGTAAACACTGACATGTCCAAGCGTCAGGTAAACCTCCATGGAGCTGAAGCTCCAGGTTCACACAAGGCTGGGAAGAGATTGCATTCCCATGAGCTGGAGTAAAGAGACTTCATAGTATTCAGAGCAGTGCATAAAGCATCCAGAGGCCACAGCCTTAGTACTTAGCAGAGCCTTAATTAGTTAGCTTTAGACTTGAGACTCCTCTAGAGGGACCCTAACAAACTGACAAACAAGCTTCAAAGGAAGCAAATTGCTCCTAAGTAAGGTCACTGCCACAAAATGGGGTACTTATAAATTAATATTCACAATATCCAATCATAAATTACTTGGCATGCCAAGAACAAAGAAAAAAACAAACAATAACCCAAAGGAAAAGGAGTTGCAATGTTGAAAGAGCCATGATATGTGAGATTTTCTTGAGAAAGAGGGGTTGCTATGCTGGGAGTCCCTAGCCCTCTGCATCAGAGGGGAAGGGAGGCAGTCTCCACATCAGTGTGGGAAAGGTGTGTGCTTCCTTGGGACCACTTAGAGAGTCTGAAAACATCCACTGCAGGTGAGAGAGCAGAGGACAGATGCCTGAGGAAGCTCACATGGTCCATGGCAGTAGGATAATGGAAGCTGCAGTGTCAGGACAATGGAGTGTGACTATTTCCTATGGATCAGACATAGTGACATGAGAGAGAAGATCAGTGTTGAGTCATTTGGGCTCCTGTCAAATAAGCCACCTAGAGAGCCTGAGCATTTCCAGCAAGAACCTGGTGGTAAATGCCAGAGTTTGGGAAGTTGAGCATGAAATCACAAGTGACATCCAGACTAGAGATACATCCATTGTATCTTTTGTTACAATGAATCTTTTTGTTACAGAGAATCTTTTGTTGAATCTTTTGGTCTCCACCATGGGGTTTCCTGTCAAAATGTGATCTCAAGATAAAGAGTCATCTTTATCCATCAGCCATACCAGAAAGCAGGAAGTCACCTGTTCAAACAATAATTTTCCTGCCTCTATCCCTTCTCCTTTAACAAGATTTCACACAGGCAAGATGGAAATGGTAGTTAGCTGGTAGAGAAGGAGATGAGTGAAGAAAGAGCTGGGTTCCATCACACCTCCTTCCCTAGACGAAGGAGGGAAAACTCCAAATTTTGATTGTTTCCTTGAACTGAACATATTCTAATTTTTGAATAAAGGCTGGGTTTGTGATTTAAAGTGATAGCATCTGTAATCAATGACAAAGCCAGAAAAGTCATGGAATCTGCCCAGTTTCCTTCTAGAATCAGGGAAGATAAATTCTATTGAGTGTATTTTAAAGGGGGCACTCATTGATGAGCAAAAACCAATAACATAGAACTCTGTGTTCAACAAGCTGGTTATACTTCCGTAATAACAAACTGGAGCTATGACCTTCAGTGGCTGTTAGGTTAAAGCTACTCATCAATCTCTTCATATAAATTTTCTACTCAGTTCTGTTGAGTTCAACTCACTGCTATGAGTTACCTTGCTATGGCAGGGGACTGTGATTAGGAAACAGCTGCCCTTAAGGATCTTGCTCTCTAACAGGAGACACAGACTTGTAAACAAACATCTAACATATATGTGATATGTGCAACAATCATCTAGAGGAATGGAAGCATTTTTTGTTCTGTGAAGTAGTACTTCAGTTAACTCTTCATTGTTTCATTGTGATACATAGTTAAACTTGTCTCATGAGCTGGTAAGAAGAGCTAGTTCTGTGAAGCAGTCCTTGAGTTAAGGCTCTTCATTCTTTCATTGTGATACATAGTTAGACTCGTCTCATGAGCTGGGAAGGAGAGCTGGTCCTGTGAAGCAGTCCTTGAGTTAAGGCTCTTCATTCTTTCATTGTGATACATAGTTAGACTCGTCTCATGAGCTGGGAAGGAGAGCTGGTCCTGTGAAGCAGTCCTTGAGTCAATCCCTTCATTCTTTCATTGTGATACATAGTTAGACTCGTCTCATGAGCTGGGAAGGAGAGCTGGTCCTGTGAAGCAGTCCTTGAG
>JAQZBX010038058.1:0-13282 GCA_029593785.1 Cabassous unicinctus | reverse complement strand
GCTCTTCATTCTTTCATTGTGATACATAGTTAGACTCGTCTCATGAGCTGGGAAGGAGAGCTGGTCCTGTGAAGCAGTCCTTGAGTCAATCCCTTCATTCTTTCATTGTGATACATAGTTAGACTCATCTCATGAGCTGGGAAGGAGAGCTGGTCCTGTGAAGCAGTCCTTGAGTCAATCCCTTCATTCTTTCATTGTGATACATAGTTAGACTCGTCTCATGAGCTGGGAAGGAGAGCTGGTCCTGTGAAGCAGTCCTTGAGTTAATCCCTTCATTCTTTCATTGTGATACATAGTTAGACTCGTCCCACATGCTGGTAAGGAGAGCTGGTCCTGTGAAGCAGTCCTTGAGTTAAGGCTCTTCATTCTTTCATTGTGATACATAGTTAGACTCGTCCCACATGCTGGTAAGGAGAGCTAGTTCTTGGGGAAGAAGCCAAGCACATTGCACAAGGAGCCCCAGGTCTAATGGGAGGGAAGACTTTGCTGCTCCATCCTCTTCTCCCTTTTTTGGGCTGAGTAAATCCTAGAGCTCTGGGGTAATTAATGGGTAGGGATGAGGCAGAGAGGACTGTGAAGAAGGGTGTGAAGACATCAGGAGGAGGACACTGGGATTTTCTGAAGGAAGAATCATGAATTTCCAGTGGGAAAAATACTGGATTTATGAATCTATTTGCACCCCAATCTGGGAGTGCAAGGTTGTACCCATGACACACAAAAGTACAGAGAAATAAATGGTTGGCGGCTGAGAAGGCCTCTAAAGTACGGTGTGATCTGGGTAAGCAGCTTGACAGCTTGCTCCTTAAAGACAGGGTTTGGTCAGTGTGAGGTAGCTGGCGGCCAGACACAAAGGTAAGGGCTTTAGATTTTACACCAAGTGTGATGGGAAAACTTGGAGTGTTTTGAACAGAAGAGAAGCCCAACCAGATTTATGTTTTTAAAAAGATTAACCAGGCTGGTAGGCTGGTGATAGATAGCGTGGGGCAAGGTTGGAAGAGAGACATGACTTAGGCACCTAATGCCGGATCCCAGGTAAAAGCTAGTCGTGCCTGAGATTAGGAAGACAGCACAGAAGGGCAAGAAGTGAAGAATGGGGCTGTGCTGAGCACGGCTCCTGGGGGCTGACCATGGACTGGGCACAGAGAGTGAGAGCAAAAGAGGAGTCAGGATGAGCCATGGGCAAATGGAGAAGCAGCAGGTTTGGGGGAGATCAAAGGCTTCCATGTGGCTGAACAAAGTGGGTGCAGGACGGCGATTACATAAGCAATGGGAGGGCAGCTTGATATATGAGCCCTGGCTCCACAGGAGATCTGGAGTGGAGGTGGAAAAGGGGCCATGCCGGCATACGAGACACGGGTGTTTAAGTCCTTGATTCTGGATGATGCCACCTAAGGAACGGAGCGAACCGACAAAAGGAAAGCAAGAAAATGAGACCCGGGGCTCCCCAACGTCGAGAGAGCGTGAGAAGAGTGAGACCCGGGGCTCCCCAACGTCGAGAGAGAGTGAGAAGAGTGAGACCCGGGGCTCCCCAACATCGAGAGAGCGTGATAAGGAGGATCCAACAGGTGGGACAGATAGAAAAGAAACCAGGAGAATTTGTCCTGAAAGTCAATGAAGAAATGTTTCGAAAGGGAGGACGTTATTAATTGTGTCAAATGCTGCTAAGACTTTGAGTGAGATAAGGACTGAGCATTGATCTTGGAATTTAACAGTACGGAGGTCAATGACAATAGATGTCTTAGTGGAGTGATGGGGAGAATAAAGGCAATCAAAATAGACTACACTTCCTTGGAGATTTTCTGCAAAAATGAGCAGACAAATCAGGAGTTGGAAGGAACCAGGAGCGTGTGTGCGTGTGTACATATGACACACCTTACGGGGAGTACTTAGTTTCCTTGGCTGCTAAAGCAAACACTACGCAATGGGTCAGCTAAGACAACGGGATGTTACTAGCTCACCACCTTGAGGCTAGGGGAAAACCCAAATTGAGGCGTCACCAAGGCGATGCTTTCTCCCCAAGACTGGCGTATTGAGGTTGGCTGCTGGCGTTCCTGGGTCCTCAGCTCATCACATGACAAGGCACATGGGGGCATTTCCTGGTCTCTCTCTCTTCTTCTGGTTCCATTGACTTTCAGCTTCTGGCCACTCCATCTGTGGTTCTCTCTGTGTCTGACGTTCATTCTGCTTATAAAGGACTCCAGAGATAGGACCAGGACCCTTCCTGATTGGGGCGGCCACCCCTTACCTGAAGTAGCCTCATCAGAAGCCCCCATTTACCATGGGTTTCACCCCCAGGATGGATTGGGTTTAAGGGCATGCTCTGCTGGGGTACAGCGCTCCAACTGCCACGGTGTGCTTGTCGGTAGCTGGAAAGAGCCGATGATATGCAAGAAAGAAAGGGCACTGATGAGAAAGGGTGAGGACCCGGTGCCACCACTGGGGATGGGGGCAGCTCGTTCGGGTCACCGGAGAGGAGGGAATACCTGCAGGCAGAGCCTGGGCCAGGGCTTCTGTGGGACGCGTGTTCAGGTGGTTTAAAGCTGCTGGGCAGCAGGTGGAGCAGCCCTAGTCAATGCAATATTGAAGAAGAATGTCCTTTTAAGTTGGAAAGTGATTTAGCAGGGAAAGGCCTTTATGCTTCTGCATCTTAGAGGACGCAGCTTCCCGACTGCCAGACCCAGGGAGTGTTGTGGGGCCAGGGGGGTGAGTCAGGTGGGAGGCATCTCCTGGGGCTGCGGCAGGAGCTCCATGTTGCCAGTGAGAGGGGATTACTCCTCCTGAAACTTTCCAATTAGTGCTGAGAGACGCACACCTGCAGGGACGTGATTTATCTGCAGGATGCTGAACTGCAGCTTCCAGCATGGTCCCACACCCTGGTTCTCTCTCCTCCCCTCTCTATTTAATAAATCCGTTCACCCGAGGAGCAAATGCCTAAGACTCAAGACTGGCTTTGGTCCACAGAGCATCTGCGCCTTGACATGGCAGAAAGCCTCGAGTCAAATCACTGAATCTCCAAGGGAGCAGCGACCTCCCACGCGGTGAACACTGGGGGGCTTTTGAAGAGGTTTGGGCGACGGAGAAGAGGCTGCCGGGAGCCCTGCTTTGCACTGGTCCTGACCTCATCACCCAGCACGGGATTGAGTACACAGTAGGCACTCAATAAAGGCTTCGCTGGTGATTGATTTAAAGAGAAAAGGTGTTTCCAGGGTTACTGCAAAGCAGCCGGCTGGACTTGAGGGCCTAATTTGAGGGCGAGGGTCTCTGGACGGGCTGTGGGTGCACGTGGGTCCCTGCACCCAGCTACAAAGGGACCCTTTCGTTTTCTTTTGGAAGCAACCTAAATAGCTTCCATTCGTTTCTAGAGCACATTCACCTTGAAAAGTCCTTTGCATCTATTGTCCTTTTTTTTGCTCTTTTCATGACTAAGCACAGACTACCCTACACAATGAAGCAGGATGCTGGAGAGCAGGGGGTTTTGTGTTTTGTTTTCTTTTAAAATTTTTCCCCTACGTCTCCTCCCTTGGAGGATAAATTTAGCTTTCTCTTCCCGATGCTGTGCTGTACAGAGCTGTGCTTGGCACTTCTGCTGAAAACTGTGAGTCACTTTTCATAGCCATGGATTGTCAACAGTGCCGGATCCACATTGTAACAAAAACAAACACAGAAAAAGGCCCAAACTGAATGAGCTCCAAATTTTCAGATGTTCTCCAAAGTCGGGGAGGGGGACGCAATCACAGCCTTTGGAAAGTCACTTGCCTTTTCTAGGTCTCAGTGTTCCCGTGTTTGAAATTAGGAGTAAATGGGAGTAAAATAGGTATACAGCCAATCTCACAGCAAGCACCTCGTGGTTACTGGGCAGTGGCATTTGCTGGTGCTGCATCGTTCTCCTTCGATTTCTGGAGTTTTATGTATATACATCCAATAGCGCAGAAAATTTACTAACTCAGTCAGACCAGGGCCAGCTCAGACAGTGCTGGGTAATTACGCTTCCATGGGGGATGTTTTACTCTGGGGCCCGGGGCTTGGGTTTAGGAGGTTTTCATGTATGAAATGCAATCAGGTGGACATTTTATGATATAATTCTTAGGACAAATAAAAACAATGATGTACTAAGCAAACTATAAACTCCCACAGCCCTGGATCTGTGCAAAGGTAGAGAGCCTAGGGAATGTGCTTCGCCAACTGATATATCATTTGCAATAATTAGATCATAAAAAGAATTCAGCTGATGAAAAATTCAACCGGTTCTACTGAGCTTTCGGACCAAAGAATCAGTAAGCAGTGGCCAACTAGGGTAATAGAGCGAAATGTGGTCTTTATTTTAAAAGCAACCGTGGGGGCGGGAAGGGGGTGGAGAAGGGCACGGAATGAACCAACCCCAAGTTGCCTATCCGATATCTATTCTCCCTTCCTTCCTAGGAACAAAACCCTGACATTATTACAAGACAGGAGAAAATACTGTGGTAGGGGGCTTGTTCTTACTGCCCCCTTACAAGAGGCGTCCTCCAGGGGCTGCCTTGAGAGTTTGGGACGTGGGAAACCTCAAAGTTGTGGTGCTTTGGGGCATTTGCTATTTTGGAGTTTTGGTGTCTGCTTTTCCCGTGGGAACTTCTTGGGGCGCAGTGGCTGATCCCGGGCAGAATCAGAGTTCATGTTCCGAGCAAACACCATCCTGACAACACGCCTTTAATAATGACGACGCTACCAACTGTATGTTTTGTAGCAGAGCAAACGCAGTGCCTTTGCAGAGGGGAACGCTGGGCTTTACAGCCTTCACATCACAGATAATCTGAGTCCCAGACACCGTAAGTATATTGCTTCTGATAATCATGTTAAAAAGTCACAGATCTGGAATTCAAACTCGTCTGACTCTTAAATCTATGAACTCTTTATCATAATGCATCACTAAAGACAAACAAAGAGATCTGCCGTGTATTACATTATCACCCTAGAGCTAGTACTGAGTCAGGCACTTTAGAATTTTTTTGTCAATCTTTAGAACAATGCTGTAGATAATAAAACTGAAGCCCACAGAGATTAAATGATTTGATCAACATAAAACAACCAGTATTTGGGAAAGCTGTGCTTCAAACCCAGCTTTGGCTGGCTCCAGAAAGTGTGCTGCTTCCGCTTGAGCAGCAAAGCATCTGGACAGTCTGAGTGTCCGCGACTGGGCTCCTGGACACGCAGCAGACCTCCAGCTATGGTAACTGCAGCGTGCTCAGAACAGGACGGCAGAGCCACTGGCGTTGAGGCCAGGGCAGAACTGGTGCTGCTGAGAGCTGCTGCCTGGCTGGTCTGGGACAGCTCTGAGCGGAAAGGTTCAGAGGCGCTCAGTTAGGGGGCAGAGGAGAGCTTCCTTCCTTCCTGGGCCCCTGCAGAGAGGATGGAGGAGAGGCCTCTTGGGTTGGGGAATCCTGGAGAAGAGACACCCTGGGGCCAAGAGCAGGGCTGCGTGCCTCTGGTCCCAGCATGCCACTTTAGGAAGAGGACCTCGTGGAGCTCCTCTCCCATTCGGTGCTGCTGTTTCAGACTTTTCCGGCAGTTCTGACTAAATTTGAAAGCCTGCTTGAACGATGGGAACAGACTCATAATGATAGATGAAGACGCTGCATTGCACCGCGCAAAGCCCTGGGTGAGTCGAGACGTCCTCCTACTCCCAGCTTGCCGTTTAGTCCCCGTGTGACCGTGGGCCGCTCGCTTTTCCATGCTTCCTGTTTTGCTACTTGTAAGCTGAGATCTCAGGTAGGGTGACCAACTGGTCCCAGGCTGCTCCCTGGCCCTCAGCCCCGAGCAAACCAGAATGGTCAGTCAACCTAACATTACGCTTTGTGGCCCACGTCCCCTTCCAGCTCCTAGCTATGGTTCCAAGTCCTTCACCTTGTGGCCTCAGATTTCCTGGCTGTAAAGTTTGAGATTCAGGCTCACCAAGGGGTCCAAGGCCCCGGTGATCAATCGTCCTGGATTGTCTGGCGCTGTTCCAGTTTTTGCGCCAAGTCCGGTGTCCTGGGAAATCCCCTGGTCATGGGTAAACCAAGACGCTTGTCACCCTCTGAGGACAGATTCCTTCCAGCACTGACCCAGGTGCTGGGACACAGGCCCAGCCAGGTGCATGCAGCAGGTCCAGCCAGGTGCACACAGCAGGCCCAGCCAGGTGCATGCAGCAGGTCCAGCCAGGTGCACACACCATGCCTGGACAGGTGTGTGCAGCAGGTCCAGCCAGGTGCATCCAGCAGGTCCAGTCAGGTACCAGCCAGGTGGACGCAGCAGGTCCAGCCAGGTACCAGCCAGGTGCACACAGCAGGTCTGGCCAGGTGCAGGCAGCAGGCTTAACATGACCTCCTCGGCCTAATTGACAGCTGCTCTCAAGGGCAGCAAGAGCAGGGCGCTGAGGTGGCAGGGCCGAGAGACAAACTGATACAAAACTGTTTAATGAAAACCACCACCAACAAACCAATAGTGTAATTGCACACACGTTCCACAGGAACAAAGTTTACATGGTTTTCTTTTTTCAGAATGAAAGAAGCAACTGGATTACGGTGTGAGTTGAATTACTCCACTTACTTTTGGAAGATATGTTTAAGATCCTTAACCGAGCAGCTGAGATCACAAGAGAAAGCTGCATGGCGCCTCTGGGGGGATGTGTTCAGGCCAGTGGCCTTGTCCCCCTCAGCCTCCTTAGGATGCAGTGGGAGGTTTGGGCAAAAAACCCGGGGTTTCTGCTCCTCTGCTTCCCTGGCGTGGCCCGGACCACTGGTCGCTGTCCTGTCCTTGGAGCCTCCCTGCCCGTCTAGCGATAGTGACACGAGTGCTGTAGCAGGTTGCGTTATTGCTGAGAATCTCCCCTGGCCCTCCCTGGGGCGCCTCTCCTCGTGGACACTCTTCGTGGGAGGTGGACACTTCCTGCTCCGTTGCCGCCAGGCCCTTCAGTACAAGCCTTAGCTGTGCAGTGTGCTGTGACCATGGGGTGCGAGCAGAAGCTCTGGGGCCAGCAAGGGGACCACGACGTCCCCACAGGGCTGCTGCGTCGGCTGAGCCCTGGGGTGAGACCATGGTGCAGGCTTGCAGCCGGCGCATATGCACACTAAGGTGAGCCACAAAGCAGCCCCGGTTGGGCAAACCACTCTGATTTGGGTGTTTTTATCACTGAGGCCAAACAAAAAATGACCCCATGGCGCAGCTGTGAACACAAGAGCAGCTAACGCACATGAAAAAGCTTTGGAAACGCCATGTCCCTGCCTGTTCATAGTGCTGACAATTTTTCCAGGTTCCAGCCCTGCCACATGGATTTTTCATCTTATGATGTTGAGATCCCCGGGGCTCAGGCCCATCATGGAGCAACTGGAAACACACTGAATTCCGTGCCGGGGGGCCTTGGGGCAGGCCTTCCCTGACTTGGGGGTTCAGTTTTCCTGCCTGTAAAACAAGGAGCTCGTACTTCACGTGGCTTCAAAGGCCCCTTCCACCTTGGGTTTGGTGTGCTTTGCTCACATCGCTTCCACGATTTGCTGGAAGAGTTACATCTCTCTGGCTTGTCCCTGAATCACTCAGCTGCCAAACGTGTGGCTTTCGGAGGCATGCTGCCTTTTGAAGGGCGGCTGTTGCTGAATAGTTAAAGGATTTAATCAAAGAGGCAGCACATACTGCCTCATGCAGATATGAATATGTCAAAGAAAGAGAGTTATTTCAGAAAGCCCCAGCCTGGGAAACACATGGAACTGTCTGTCTGAGTCTCAAGTAGCCACAGAATGGCCTCGGGGATGGAGTTTGGGGAACAGCAGGCTCTGGGAGAAGTGGCCGAGTGTGGTCTATTTCAAAGGAAACGAGCAACTAAGGCTCACTCAGTCCAAATGCCAGCTCTGCTCCTGACGACCTTCATGACCTTGGGCAACTCAGCTTCTGGGAGCTACAGTTTACTGATCTGAAAAATGGGACCAGAAGCAGATGGTTGTAAGGCTCACAGGAATTCAGACACATGGAAGGGTTGCAAAACTTTGACAGGCTTTGCAGATGTTATTTTTAGAGGAGTGCATGGTAAAATGATGAGGAGCTTGGGAGTGAGCCAGGCCCGGGTCTCAATCCCAGATTTCCACCTACCCTGGGCAAATCTCTTAAACCCCCTGGAGCTCAAGTTCACACATCTGCAAATTGGTAATAATTATTCCTATTCCTTGGTGCTATTGTCAGGATTAAACGGGGTAATATAAATCTCTTGGCAGGGCTCTCTACATGTATCAAATAATAGCATTTTTCTATTGTATTGAATTTTGATAGACTTGGACATAAAATATAGAATTAATATTAGGAAGGGATTTTTGAGACCTTTCGGTTCATTATTTTACAGATGAGATAACGTAAATACAAAAGGAAATGGAATGTCTTGCCATAGGTCATGCAGCTAGTAAGTTACAAGAAAATTAGGATCCAGATTCCCTGATACCACTGTTGGTGAGCCTTCTACATCACTACAGTTCCAATGAATATATTTAGTTAAAAAATATGGGGTCAAAGGAGTATATCACACTTGTTCTGTTTGCCAAAGGGCTGCCGATGCAAAGTACTAGAAAAGGGTTGGCTTTTATAAAGGGAATTTATTTGTGGTAAAAGTTTACAGTTCTGAGGCCGTGAAATGTCCAAATCAAGACACCATCAGAGATGCTTTCTCACCAAAGTCAGCTACTGGTGACCCTGGTATCCCACCACATGGTGATGAGGCATATGGCTCGTCTCCTCAGCCTTGAGCTGCTCCGTGGGCCCAGCCTCTTGGGGGCTTCTTGCTTAAGCCATCCTCGAGTCCTCTCTCACGTGGCAGGCTCAAAAATGGCGGCTCCCTTTCCTGCGTCTCTCTCTGTGCCTCCGTTTATGTTAGACCCAGCAAGAGGGCAGAGACTTGACCTTCAATCAAAAGGCCTCAAATCCACAGGAATGGATTAGTTCAAAAACATAATCTTTCTCTTTTTGGGATTCATAAAGGAACTTAAAACTGCAACAGCATATTAAACCAAAACTCAGGAACCCTAGGCCCTACGTCTGCCTCACACCCCTTGCCATGTCAATTCAATGTAGGTCGATTGATAAGGATTAGCCATTATAATAAAGTTAGAATTCCTCATGAGGATGTACCAATCATTCCTCTTGTTTCTAGTTTTAATCCTGATGCATAAGCCTCATTTACTTTGTCACAGAATAAATATTTCCAATGTGTTTAAGTTCCTCCATGTTTGTTCTTCACATTGGAACACCAAACAATGGTAGGATATTTTGTAAGAAGACATGTAAGTTAGGGCTGGGGTAAGGGAAGACATTGCATCGTACTTGGAGAATTTCTGTGAAGCATCTTCACGAATTACTTTCTGTTCTCCCCTCCCATCACCTCCAGCTCCCCAAAAGTCTCTCTTGTGAATCGTAGTCCCTTTTATTGGACACTTCAGAACTTGCTAAGGCAATAGCTAATTTGAGAAGGGGTGGGTAATTAGGGAATAATGTTTGTTCTCCCTTTCTCACTTGGTGTGCCCAGCTGGTTCATGATAAAAGATCTCTTACACTTGGAAGCACTGGGGAGAAAATACCTACTGTTTTCTCCACTTGAAGCACTGGGGAAAATACCTATTTTTTCCTTCACTCCACTCTTTCCTCCTGAGAGGGGAAAAGTTTTATCTGATTGATGCAACCTCAGAAAACCCCATTGCAAATGCCTTGCTCCTCCTTTGTTCTCTCTTGCTTACAAGCCGTATGTATCTCCAACTTCTCTTCCATGTAATAAGTCACTGGAGCTCAGCTCTGCCCCTGGAGTGGGAAACCTTTGCTCAATTGCGGTGGTGGGGTGGGAGGAAGAGTTGGCAGAGGGAATAGACTCTGAAGTACATGGGACCTCAGCTCAGGCCAGCTGCTGTGGTCCAGTTTTACCTGCTCTCAAGATGACGTTTTCATCCTGACTCTTCTAAAAGTCTCTCTATTGGTTCCATCAGCTGCTACTTTGGTTTGAAATATAGGTTAAAGGAGAAACTTTCCAAGTTATTAAGTTTGCTGTATTACTGATTTCCAACATACTCAAATAATCAGCTTTAGGTAGTTGTGACAATCTGTAGAGAAAAGTAGTTAGAAATGAACAACAGCCCCAATAGCTTTAGAGATACATCTCCCAGTTCCTCTTCACCTTCGTGTCCCAGCTCAGGGAAGCCTCCTGACTCCTAGAGTAACAAACGTGCTCTTTTGCTCCCAAATATTCAAGTGTAAATATAGAAATATGCTTCCTAGAAACCTAGTAAAAATAATGAAATCACATAGGAAATGCAGAGATTGGGACCAAAGCTGTTTTCATAGTGAAATGAATAATACTGAATAATTTCATTATTTAGGGATCAAAATGAAGTGAGTTAATTAAGCATGAAATTCAGGAAATTACATTAATTGCAGAAACAGTAACAAAATCAATAAACCACAAGGGAAAGAGGAGACAATAATCAGAAATTAATGGATTTGTAAAAAGAAGAGTAGAATTGATAAATTCAAAATATGATGTTTAAAATTTTAGAATAAACCATGAAGCACAAATACCTAATTTTCTATGAAAAGGTAAATGACTGAAAGTGATTCAGGAAGAATAAAAAACCTGAATAAATCACAGAATTGAAAAATTAGTAGAACAATTATGCTTCTAAATTATCCCAGACTCAGACACTACATATTGTGTGTCATCATGGACTATTTCCCACGCTATTTAAATTATTCCAAAGCAGAGAAAAGACAGAAATATTCACAAATTTATTTCACCAAAGCCTGACGATAGCACAGAAAAGGGAATCAGCTTCTTACCTGTAATTTTAAATGTGGATAAAAATAAGCCTTTGAAGAATGCTAAGAAATTGAAATCCAGAATGTATTTAAAGATTAGTATTCTAGTAGTTTTTATTCTTGGGAAAAAAGGCTGTTATAAACTTAGCTGTATCCTTTTATTAAACATATTTTTTTATTTTTTCTAAAAGATACTTACATTTCATAAAATATTATATAAAAAATATAAAAATATAAGGGATTTCCATATGCCCAGTCCTCACAGCTCCCACTTTTCTCATTAACAGCTTCTTTCATTAGTGTGGTACAGTCATTACAATTGATGAACACATTTTGGAGCATTGCCACTGAGCATGTATTATAGTTTACATTGTAGTTTACACTCTCTCTCACTCAATTCTGTAGGTTATGGCAGGATATATAATGTCCTGTATCTGTTGTTGCAATGTCATTCAGAACAATTCCAAGTCCCGAAAGTGCCCACATATTTCACCTCTATTTCCCTCTCCCTGCTTTCAGCACATTCAATGGCCACTGTCTCGACATCAATGATATAATTTCTTCCATTGCTAGAATCACAATAAGTCTATAGTAGAATACCAGTAAGTCCACTCTAGTCCATATTTTATTCCCCAATCCTGAGGATTCTGGGATGGTGATGCCCACTCCACCTCTAATTGGGGGTGGATTTTGATCCCATACAGCTGATGGGTGGGACTCTCTTGCTTGCAGTTGTAGACTCTCTCGGTTCCTTGGTATGGTGGTTGTCCATCGTCATCTCCTTGTTAGTTGTCCTGGGTGAGTCCAATGAACTGGAGAGTAGGTGTTGCAACTCCGCTGAGGTTCAGAGCCCAGCTGGCACATGGACAGCCCAAAGATTCAAGTCTCCTGGGCATACACCTACCAACCCCAGCACCAACTATAGATTCAAATAGAAGGGACAGAAGAGGCATGTGTAGAGAAGTCACAACTGAGTTCAAATCTGTCTCACTCAGGGTCACAAACTGCAAAGTAGGGCCCACTGGCAAGGCACCAAACTCTGGAGCTATCTGCCATGACTGTAGGACCCGGGTGTCTCCAGAGCCCTCAGGAGCGCCACTATTTGGGCTAGTATCCACATTGGCAATCTTTGTGATCCTGCTGAGATGTACATAAGTGTTACCTCTGGGATGACCTCCTGACTCACTTTGAAGTCTCTTAGTCATATAAATTCATTTGTCTTTACCTTTTCCCCCTTTTATTCAAGGTCTTTTTCCAGTTGTATTGCTACTTTGTGCTTGGTAGTAATCCCTTGGTACCAGGGAAGCTCATCCCTGGGAGTTATATCCCATGCTGAGGGGAAGGTAATGCATTTATATGCTGAGTTTGGCTTAGAGAAGCCACATTTAAGCAACATAGAGGCTCTCAAGAGGTAACTCTTAGGCACCCTACAACAGTAGGGTAAGTTGCAATTTCAAGAGCAAAGGTTCATAAGCATAGTCATCAATATCAAGGGCCCATCAATGGACCAGCCTTCTTCACTAGTCATTACTCTATACTTGGGGGATTGTTGCTGTTCTGTCAGAGAATGTGGTAGAGCTCTCCAGGCTGGGAATTCAATACTCTTTCAGTTATTGTGTGAATCTGTACCCACTGTGACAATGCCCCATGAACATTTGAACACATTTGTATACCTTATATTTATGCTCAAGTGAACTTCCTCCCATGTATCCCCCATCACTGACTCCCCACACCAATGATCCTCCCCTGCCACAGTTGTAACCCTTCTGTGGTCTAAAACTTCTTCAAAAATGAAGCCAAGAATATTGCCAAATACAATTAATAGGAAAATGAAATAATAATGATAGGCTTAAATATAAGAAATAAAATACATAATAATTTAGAAAAACTAAAACTAAATTAAAATTTAAAAATTGGCATATTAAAAAATAATGAAAAATAATTTTTAAAAATTTCTTTTTGACATTTTGCCTATCATCACTGTAATATCTGTTGTCCTGTATGTACAGTGGCATTTTCTTTCATTTCTTTCCCAGTGTCTTACTTTTTTTCATTTTGTCTTCAAAGAAGATTTAGGTCACAGTAAAGTCACATACAGAATATAGGGGACTGCCAACATCCTCCCCCCTTTCCCCCTTCCCATATTAATAACCTTTTTATGTGTGGATGGTACATTTGTTACAACTGATGTACAAAAATTGAAACATAGCTACTTACCATGGTCAATGGTTTACATTATGATTTACATTCTAGACCATACATTTTTATAAATTTTTGCTGAAATTTAACATGGCCTGTATCTAACATTGCAAGATCCTGCAGAACACTTCCATTGCCCCCTAAATACCCCCTCTTCCATCTATGCTATTCTTCCCTCCCCCTCCCCTCGAGGCCCATGGCAACCACCAGGCTTCACTTCTTGAAGGACAAGATTCATAGTTACTTGCAACAACACTGAGGGCTTGACACACTGGTCTGTCCTCCCCTA
>JAQZBX010038057.1:0-23492 GCA_029593785.1 Cabassous unicinctus | reverse complement strand
GACTCAACCTGTAAATTTACTGCTTTAATCCTGTTGTTTCTAAAGACCCACATTAACTTATGTAAAAAGTTTTAGGAACACAGACCTGAATGTAGCATATTGCAATCTGTCTATGTAATATTGTCAAGTGAATTGCATAAATATATCCTCCATGCTGGATGTAGGCAATGGGAAAGTCAGCAGAGTAGGATGAGGAAGATTAGCAGGACCTGCTCATTAGGAGCTGGAAATGTAGGCTGACCTGCCAAGGGAAAGGGGAGGGGAAGGGATGGCATCCAACATCCAGAACCAGGTGTGCCCATTACTCACCAAGTGGTCATGTAAGGTTGCACAGATGCAGAATTGTGTGTCCTTGTCTTTGGAGGCTGTTGGACTTGGAGGGAGACTGGTATCAATTCATGCAAAAAAGAAAAAATTCTCAGAGATTTGTATATGTCTCTGTAAGTGAGTGCTGCTTCAGACTTAGGAAATATATATTAGGCCACCATGCATAAATTGGCTTTTTGCACTTGTGGATATTATTAAGCATTGCTGTGGTTTGGCACCAACACTTGATTTTTTGTCAATGAGAAAAACCAACTGAAATGACTAATTTGTAATAGAAAAGGTAAAGAATGAGATTTAAGTGAGATTCTTTTGGAGGTTACCAGTGATGAAGTTGCTGGATGAAGTAAGCAGCATGACCAGTGAAAAAAGGATAAATTGTGGGTGGAATTTAGGCTGAGAAAATGGGAAATTGCCATCTGGATGCTTTTAATTTCCCTATAAAATGTAAAGGATATGAAAAGAAAGGAATGTGAACTTACAAAAAGTTGTGTCCATATGTCAGAGGATAATGGAGGGTCATTATTAAAGTCATGGAAAGTGAAGCATGACCTGTCAAGAGAAATGCAACAACTGTCAGGTGATCAATTAGAATAATATTCCATCATATGGGGCTGTTCCACATTTTTTTATACCTTCATGTGTTGAAGGCATGTGGCTGCTTCCAGTTTTTGGCTAATATGAATGAAGCTTCTACTGACATTCATGTGCAGGTTTTATGTGGACATGGATTTTCAAATCAGTTGGATAAATGCATAAGAGCATGTCTACTGCTTTGTGTGGCAAGACTAGGTATAGCTTTGTAAGAAACTGTCAAAATGAGCTCCACAGTGGCTGCACCCTTGTAGCTTCCCCCAGCAGTGGTGTAGGTGCTGTGGTGCTGCCTCCTCACAGCAGATGGTCTTGTCAGCTTCTTTTGACTTTTAGCCATTCACATGCATGTACCTTGTTGTCTTCATTTGCAATTCCCTGAGGTCAAATGATGGTGAGCATCTTTTCATATTCTTTTCTGCCATCTGCATGTTTTCTTTGATGGGGTCTCTCTTCAGACCTTTGGCCCACTTTTAACTGGCTTGTTCATTCTGTTATACTTGAATTTTAATATTTGATTTCTACATATTTTTAAAAAGTCCTTTATCATATATGGGTTTTTCCAGCATTTTCTCTCCGTGTTTGGCTTCACTTTTCATTTCCTTTAACCTGCTTTTAGTAAAGCATAAGCATTTAATTTCAGTAAAGTCCATGGTATCTCTTTCCCCCCACAAATTGTGCATTTGCTGTTGTCTCTAAAAATTTAGTACCAACATCCAGGACCCTTAGACTTTCTCCTGTTTTCTTGTAGATATTTTATATTTTGCATGTTACATTTAGGTCTATGAATTATTTTGAATTAATATCTGTGAAAGTAGGCATCTGGGTTTATTTTTTTGCATTTAATTATAACAATATTTGTTAAAAAGTCTATCATATCTATTAAATTGCTTTTGCTGCTTTGCTAAAGATCAGTTGACAATATTTGTATTGGTCAATATCTAGAATTTCTATTCTGTTACATTGATCCCTGTGTCTATTTTATCACAATTATCAAGTTGTCTTCATTTCTGTAGCTTTATATTAAGTTTTGAAATTGAGGTGTGAACCACCCAATTTTACTCTACATCTTAAGTACTGTGTTGTTATTCTATATCTATTGTCTTTTGGTATACATTTTTAAATTTGTTGATATCTGCAAAATAGCTTGCTGTGGTTTTGCTTACCATTACAAAGAATTTATAGATCACATTGGGAAGAATTGACATTTTAGTAGCTTTGAGCCCTTGAATCCGTGTACACAAGATATTTCTAATTTATTCAGATCTTTATTTTCTTTCTTCATTGTTTTGCAGTTTCCTGCACATAGGTCCTGCACGCATTTTGCTGGATTTATACAAAAGTATTACATTTTCCCTAAGTATAATGTTATTTTTTGTTATTTAGAAATTCCAATAGTTCATTGTTGGCATAAAGGGAAACAATTGCCTTTTGTATATGAGCCTTTTCCCCCTGCAACCTTCCTATATTGCTTATTCATCCCAGGAAATTTTTTCTGATGATGCACAGAGATTTGCTACATAGACAATCATGTTACTCTTGAACAAAAACATTATTTCTTCTTCTCTAAAAAGTATGTTTTAAAAGAAACTTTTCATGTCTCTAATGTGTATAAGAAGCAGAAACTGTAGGAGGGAAAAGAAGGTGGAATTTCAGGTATGGTTCAGTGGATTTTGGAGTGAAAATGTAGAGGGAGCAAACTTGAGAGAAAGGAGGAGGAGGTAAGAGCATGGAGTGTTAGATCTTGGTACCTTGGAGCAAGATGTTCTTGGAAAGACCAAAGTGTGAGGTCCATCAATGTGCTCTGTGAGGTCAGGAGGAGGACAGTGTGCTCAAGGAGAAATGGTTTCAAGAGGTTCAAAAACAAGTATGTGCATAATGAATCACATGATTCATGAGAAATCATATGGAAGCAAGTCATAGACCAGTGGTAGAAGGAATCCAGAAGGATGGCAGTAATTCCAGGGTCAGTAGATACCATGTAAAGACAGGTTATGTGTGGACTAATGCTATAATATGAGGATGAATGTTGAAGGGGTAGAGGTGGAATAGCGAGCATTGTCTGAAACTGACAGTGATCAGGTATTAGCAAACACCCATGTTGTATGAGAGATATCAGTGAGGAAAAAGCTACCATTTGAGAACTTTTCAGGGATATGTCCCATGCAGGAATCAGATTTCAGGTAGAATATGAAGGTAAAGAGTGTATTCAGAGATGGGCTTGACAGTCTAAGATATTTGCTGTTTACTGACTGAAGAGTTCAAAAGACACAATTGAGGGAATTTAGGAAGGGACAGGTGTGAAGGATGGAGTCAGAGAATGAGTTGCAGTGAATCCAGTGGGTATAAGAATCCAGGTGTTGAGAGGGTTGACCCAGGATTCCTGAGCTGCCTGGTTGACAAACACGGACAGGATTAAAGGGCATTTTGACTGTGACCTAATATTCCCAGAGTAGATATTGTGAGGGTGTGAGTGTTGGGGAGAGGAGAGGATGTAGGTTTTTCCATGGGCATGGGCTCAGGGGAGGTAGGTCTGTCAAGTCTGAAGCCTTCCATTTCCCCAGTCATGCTGCTTATAGCCTGTAGGGGGCACTATGACTCTAGCATGGTCTCCCTCTGACTTCTCTGTCTATCATATATGTCCAAATAAATAAGAGGAAATTCCTCATTCTATCTGACATACTAATGATGTCCTGACCTGCGTCTCACCATGAGAAGGGTAAGGCTTGTTCTGTAATTGTAGAAATCCTTTATTGATTTGAAGAGAAATTTGAGGGATCTTGACTTATACAGCCATTCTAGTTTGCTGGTAATCTATATTTCATAAAACTTTGTTTAATGCCATGCAATTTAAAACTAATGATTAATACTTTAATTTTTCACCTTCCTCTGACGCAATTTCAGATCTGGCTGGCTGATGTCAGTTCCAGTGAGGGGCATCCAGGCTTACCTGGTCAAATGTATTGAATGAACTGATTTTGAAGTTGAGATGGTGGAAATAGATATTTTCATCTAAACATCAACACATTCTCTACTTTAAAAGATATGAAAAAATAATAAAATTTTCAAAGGACATGTTCATTAAAACAGAAATGTAAAAAAAAGAAAGAAATACAAGAAAAACAGATGAAAATGTTCAAAAATTAGTAACTGAAAAATGCAAATGAAAACAGCAATGAAATTCAATTTCCATCAATAAGATTGAAAAATATTAAAAGTCACCATACTTAGTGGTGAAAGGGAAGAGGAAAATTAGTCTTTTCATTTGCCTTTAAAATATTGGTAACATAAAATGCTACAACAGTTCTTTGGGACAAACTTGATAAATATGATAAGCAATTCCACATCTAAGAAGCTATTAGAAATCATTTTAGATGTGCACAAATATTCAGTTATGAGAACATTTATTATGAAGTTGTTTATAGTGACCAAACTTTTGGGAATGGTCATCAATGGGTAATGGAATAACAATACACCTTAAAACATACTCTATAATAAAACACATTTAGTTTGTTCAATGAAATTTTAGAATAATATTTAAGAAGATAGAAAAATAGTCATGATATTTTTAATTGAAAATAGTAGCTTATAAAAAATATATAATGACATGGCAATTCCATTCCTAGGTATATATCCAAAAGAAATAAACACATATGAACACAAACAATTTTACATGAATGTTCATAGCAAACATTACTCATAGGAGCCAAACTGTACAAACTAAATGTCCATCAACTGATAAATGAATGTATAAAATGTGGTAAATCCTTACAATGCAATTCAGCAAGAAAAAGGATTGGAATACTGATACCTGTGCCAATATGGCTCAACCTTGAAAACATGGTGGCAAGAAGAAGCCAGCAGTCACAAGGACTACATATTATGTGATTCCATTTATATGAAATGTCCAGAATAGAAAATCTATAGAGAAAGAAAGTAGAAAAGTGTTTACCTAGGGCTGGGGGAGGGGGAGAGTATGGAGTGACTGCAAATGGATATAGGGCTTATTTTAAGAAGGGACCAAAAATATTCTAAAATTATATTGTGGTGATGGTTGCTCAACCCTGTTAATATACTAAAAAACAATGGCTTGTACAAGTCACATGGTTGAATTATATGGCATATAAATTATATCAATATATTTGCTAGTATATGTATATACACACAATATGAACCCATACAAAATACATATGTGTAAGTTTAAAATATTAAAAAATGTTAAACTTAGTTGTCTTGAGATGGTGATGATGTAGGTAATATTTAACTTCTTTTTGCTTTTCTGTACATTCTAAATTGTCTACAATGGACATGCACTACTCTTTTTCTTTTTTAAAATTTCAAAACACTTTTTTTCTAGCATACTATCGTCCAAACTCTACCTCCATGAGTCTGCTCACTATCCTTAGTTCATATCAGTGAGGTGATGCAATATTTGTCCTTTTGTCTCTGGTGCATTTTGTGGTGAGATTCTTCTGTATAATAACTGCAATGATGGGCACCTGACATTACTCATTTGTCAAATCCTATGGGTCTGTACAGCACAAAGTGTAAACCACAATGTAAACTATAGACTTTGATTAGTAGCAATGGTTAAATATTGGTTCAACTGTAACAAATGTATCACACTAATTTAAAAGGGCAATAATAGGGGTAACTATGTGTGTGGGTAAGTGGGGGTTATATGAGAATGGCCTACACTTTTGGTGTAATTTCTCTGTAAATACAAACTTAAAACTTTTCTAAAAATAAAGTTAAAAAATAAAAAGAAAATTTTAAAAATTTCAAAACTAATTCATGAAATGCAGAAACAATTTGCAAAGAATGAGGAAGTTACTTTGTTATTATTTTTGTTTATGTTGGTTTGATTTGCTAGCTCCAGGCACTGAAGGGAATCTCTGCCATATCATTGGATGTTTAAAACTTGAGGAGACAGTGTAGAGACTGCCCCAGAGTTCACAATTGAGGCAAGTGAGCCTGAGTTCCTCCTGAGGCAGAGGTCAGCCTATCAGCAAAAAATAAGGTTCAGACACTCTGTGTCCCTCATTTCCTTTTTTAAAAAAAATTCTCATGACAGTTTAGCACCTTTCCTAGAGGTGATAGCTCTGGAAGAACTTCCAGGGTTCCTGACATATGGCCAGGATATGACTCCATCCGGCATCCGGAACCAGTGAGAAGTGGGTGGTTTTTCAAGTCCATCAGGAGAGCTCACCTCTCAGGGTCAGCCTGCTGTTCATTTGGATCATGTACAGCCCTGTCCAAGGTGGAGAAAACAAGATGAGGCTCCTGGATGACACACCCAGGGCCATGCCAAGTTGTCTCCTCTTGTTGCTCTTTTTCAGTGATGTCTTGTGGCTCAACATGATGGTGGGGAGCTAAGTTAGGGAACCACTAATACCGAATAGCCTGAGAGATGAAGGATATATATATATATACTCTTTCTTGAAAAAGAAAGTGGGTCCTTAAATTTTCAATTCAGATAAAATCATTCTACCATAAAATAATCTACCCTAATGTTGGTTAAGCAATAATGCAAATTCAACATTTATTATTATTATAATTAATTATATTTTCCCTGTGTACAGCCAGGACAGACAACTAGATCCTGAGAATTAATTGCACAGTGTCACACAGTTAGGTGAATGAAAGTTTTTCATGCATCCAGACTAAACCAGAAGAACAAAATGAAGAAAATGACTTTATAAGTATGTGAATAAAACACCATATAATATATAATAGCATTGCAAAAACATTTTCTGTGTTTGAAACTTGAAAACATATTGGCATTAGTTAGAATAGATGTAGTGGAGGATCCCCAGTGTTTCAACGCTTTTAAGCATGAGGGAGAAATCCTATATTATTACAGGAATCTGCAGTTTCTGCAAGTCATTCTTGAAACTGAGTCTCTGCTGTGAATGCGCCACAAGTGACCCCTGCAGCTCAGGCCCCTCTTGCATGGGGAGGTTTGTGACTGGGCTCACACTGACTTACTCTCACTGTGTCCTGCACAGTAATACACAGCTGTGTCTTCAGCAGTCATGGAGCTCAGATGCACAGAGAACAGGTTCTTCGATGTGTCTCTTGAGGTGGAGAGTCCTTTCTTGATGGATGGATTGTAGTTAGTATAACCATTATAGCATATTACTGACAACCACTGCAGCCCCATCCTTGGGGACTGATGGATCCAATGCCAGCATAACCACTAGTTGTGATGGAGAATCCAGAGAGACAGCAGGTGAGAAATTGGGTCTGGGAGTGCTTCACCAGTTCTGGACCTGACTCCTGTAGCTGCACCTGGGACAGGACACCTGAGGACAAGGAAAACCACAGTGAGTCCTGTGCTCAGAGGCACCATCCCCTTTACCTTAATGGCCTAATCCTGAGACACTCACCTCTGGGAGCTGCCACAAGAAAGAGGAAGAACCACAAGGCTTTCATGTTCCTTTTGTATGAGGCCTATGATTTACAGACAATATTTTCCAGTTTCAGTCTACCCTGGATTTAAGTCCATGTGTCCTGTGTTTTCAACAATTGACCAAAGTGGTGATTTGCACGTGGGAGAAACTTTTGTAAATAAAGGTCAAAGGGGTCAGCGGAGTTCCCTTTCTCTAGGGCTCCTCTGTGAGGAGCATGCAGGTTGATCCCTAGGAGAACACAGTCCATTTCCTAGGTCCCACTTCACTAGGTAAGGTTATTTCATTACCTTCCTGAAGGAGCTGGTAAGGGAGAGGGATGCAGCCAAGGAGCAACGATGTCTTTGGAAATTATGTCAGTGTCTGTACTCTAATGGAGATAAACAATTATCAAATACCCAACACAAATACATGGCCTGTAATAGTCTCAATAAACCTGCTGATCCACTATCTGCTTTGTTAGCTGATTTTATTGGATATTCTAAAATTTGAAGCAGCAGCTAAATGTATCTAGCACACTGAAGTCAGACGAACTGTGTCCAATCCAATATGTCACAATTCAGAATGACTTTAATTTACTTACTTAATGTGAATGAATATTTCTTCTTAGAATAGGACTTTTACAAAATATATCCTTAGTAATTATTGTTGAATTGAAATTGCCGAAGACAATCTCACATGCAGTTAATTCTTATCACTCCTAGTATGTTCCTAAACCTGTTTATCCCCTGTACTTAACTGAGTCTGAAGTGATACCCTGCACTTCAGGACTCTCTCCTTAGGTAAAACTTTAAGGAACTAAAACCCTCCTCTGATTTACAAATAGAGACAGTCAGTGGAGTGTCATCAACAGACCAATATGTTGGATCAGTGCTCTTTGTTGAATTTTGTTTCCCAAAAACACATGGTCAATTTCTAATGCTAGTCGTGTGATTGTGACTTTATTTGTAAATAAAATTGTTAAGATAAAGTAAAACTGGATTAGATTGGGCCCTAATCCAAAATGATTTGTGTCCTTTTAAGAAGGAAAGAATTGGCGATGGACAGACAGACTCAAAAAGACACCATATGATGACTGTTTTAGGAAGTGAAAGGTCCAGGATTTAGGGCAAATACCAGAGGCAAAGAGAAGGAGGGGAAGGGTTCTCTCACACAGATATCAGAGTTTCAGCCTGCAGAAGTGTAATATAATATATTTCTATTGCATTAAGCCACCCAATTTATGACACTTTTTTTCAAGCAGTCCTAGAGATCCATACAATAATCTATTATTCAGAGATCCCAGGAAAGCCCAATTCCTGCTTTCTTGACAGTGCCAGTGAATTTTGAATTCAAAGACAATGGTTTCCCTATGTGGGGGAAATAACATGCAGATCCTTATCAATATAGCAGCACAGTGAATGGTTTGCAGAAGGGATGAGCCTCCAATGGCTAAACGGTAGCTCTGTGCAAATTATCAGGTCCATTGAAAAATCCCCTCACAACTGCACTCCTGAGGCCTGTTTGACTGAATCTGGGAACTTGACTGAGAGCCTGGAAGTCAATAGTGTTGAGAGTTCAGCACAACTCCATCCCCACCTGCCCTGTGACCCTCAGGATGTGACCTCACCCCTTTGGGCTTCAGTCTGGTAAGGCACAAATTGGGGAGCACAGCAGAAAATTTATTTTTGAATTTTATAGTAGGGGCTCAGATGTGTTTAATTATCTTCACTGTTATTAGTATTATCACCCCAGGAGTGAGAATGTGGAGACCTCTGTGAGCCCTCACCTCTGTCCTCCACAATTACAACAGGGCACCTGCTCTGGCCCCCTCCTTGGCATCACTCCTGTACAACTAGCGTAGGACAATGCCCTATGCCTCAGGGACCCAAACTCTACATTCACCAATTTAATCCTATTGTTTCTAATGAAACCTTTTATGTTATGTAAAATGTTTCAGGAGCGCATCCTTGAATGTAGCATATGGCAATCTGTCTATTCAAATTATCAAGTGAATTACATTGAAAATATCCTCCATGCTGGAATGTAGGCAACAGAAAAACAAACAGAAGTAGGATGAGAAAGTTTAACAGGACAAATCAGGACCTGCTCATTAAGAACTGGAAATGTGGGCTGTCCTGCTATGGGCAAGAGGAGGGGAAGAGATGGCATCCAACATCCAGAACCAGGTGTGCCCACTACTCACCAGGTAGTCACATAGAGTTACACAGATAATAAATGGGTTTCCTGGGTTTTAGGAGCTGATGAAATCAGAGGAAAAGTGATAAATTCTTGCTAAAAGAGAAAAAATCCAAGAGGTGTGCACATGTTTCTGTAGGTGAGTATGTGTTGGTAGAGACTGCTCACCCTCAAGAAAGAAATATATATATATATGCATATATATATATATATATATATATATATATTAGGCCACCAGGTAGAAATAAGCTTTTGGCACTTGTGGACAGTATTAAGCAATGCTGTGGTCAGATACCATCACTTGACTTTTTGTCATGCATTTTTTAGAAAGGAACCAACTGAAATATCTATTTTATAATAGAAAGTGTAAAGAGGTATATATTTTTAGATTATTTTTTTTATTTTTAAAGAAGCTTTAGATTACAGAAATGTTATATAAAAAATATAGAGGATTCCCGTATACCCCTCCTCCTCCCACTCCCACATTTTCCCATATTAACTACATCCTTCATTAGTATGGTACATTTGTTACAATTGATGAAGACATACAGAAACATTGCTACTAACCATGGACTATAGTTATATTATAATTTACACTCTGCCCCACACATTTTTGTAGGTTATGACAAAATATACAATGGCCTGTATCCATCATTGCAACTCCTAGGTTCCAAATATGCCCCCATATTATACATATTCTTCCCTCTCCCTCCCCTCAGAACCTCTGGTGGCCACTGCCTTTATATCAATGATAAAATTTCTTCCATTGCTAGAATAACATTTTAATGAAGTTCTTTGGTAGATTAGCACTGATGAAAATGCTTGATGAAGTAGCACCACAGCCAGAGATAGAAGTAAGTGATGTTGGAGGAATTCATGCTGAGAAGATTGGAAAGTGCCATCTGATGGCTGACTTTTATTTTCACTGTAAAATGTAGAGAGTATGAACTAAGTTTGGAATGAAAACTAACAGAAAGTTGAGTCCAGATGCTAGAGGATAATGGAGTGACATTATTAAAGTCATGAAAAATGAAGCATGACCTGTCAAGAGAAATGCAACACATAGCAGGTGATCAGTGTGTCTCCCCAAATCCTGGACCCACTGAATTAACCATCCCTGACCTGCAGCTCCTCACTCCTAAGGCATCAGGAAGTCTTAGAACCCCCTCCTTTAAGTGTGCCTCTCATTGCCTTCTTCAGTTAGGCAAAAACTCCCAAAGGAGTAGAGTATTATTAGACCCATAAACAGTGATGGTTAAATTCTTATTTTAGACTTTGCTTTGAAAAAAGAGAACTCTGCCTCTGAGAGGAACCCCTTCTCAGCCACCCCCTGCACCGACCCTTGGGCTGGGCCCTGTGCTTAGTCGGTCCTGAGTGCCACTTGCACACCAGCTCCCACCCTGTCGGGAGGTCCCTGTTAGGCTCACAGGGCATTTTCCTCACAGATTCTCTACCCAGTGTCACCTGGCTGTGCCCTTCACATCAGACTGATCTTTAGTGACAGCACACACAGGTGACACCATCTCTTCAGAGAGTGAATTTTCCTTAGCATCCCAGCATACTCTTCAGGTAGACAAAATGCAGGAATATGTGCAGCTGCAAGGGGGACTTTTCCTGGAGCCTGCAGATGCTTTGATACAGTCACAGTCATGGTGAATCCAGAGGCTTTCTGGGGGTCTCTCATCTCCCTTGTCCTCCTGAGTTTTGAAGGTTACAACAGAGAACATGTGCACACATAGGACCATGGGGCTAAAATCCCTCACACACATCTACTATACCCATAACACATGCACACACACAACACTCATATACACATACACAGACACACATTACATGTGCACACTCAAACACCTGCTATACATATATCATGTACACACACACAGTCACTAACACACATGCACATTCCTGTGCACACACATTTACTATTCCAATAATACACCCACTCACACTCACAAATACATTAAGGGACTGATGTGTGCACACACATGTTAGCATTCATGAATACAAATATACACATACCTTCACATGTACACACACATGAACACACATGCACAAGCTCTCTCTGGTTTTTGTGGCACTGGACTCCAAATTTATCATTTATCTCTGTGTCCAGCACATTGATACAGACCCCCAGGCTGACCCTAGGCTTGCTTAGGTGCCTTCCTTTGGCAAATACGCCAAAATCAAACATGAATAATCTGACACTTGGCAAGTGCCTGCATGTTTGGTTTGCCTTTCCCCGCTTTGCCTGGGAGCCCTGAAGATGCCCCATGAGAGGAACCAGGCCTGCCTGCCTGGGGTCAAGAGCACATGGCTGATCCATGCACAGTAAGTACAGCCAGGACTCACCAATGCACATGTCTGGGAGGAGCCCCTGGACACAACACCCAGCAAATGGATGTTTTCAGTGGTTCCCATAAGACATAGGATCACTGTGCAGAGCATCCCTCCCAGGAGCAGAAACAAATGCTGGACAAGTAAAGGGGGGCCCAGGACAGTGAGCTTGGTTTTTTCTTCTCTTGCTGTTTTCAGAATCTCTTTTTAACTCTGATATTTGTCATTCTGAAGAGTATGTGTCTTGGGGTAGATTTACTCAGATATTTCATTTGGGGTGTGTTTTCCTTCTTGGAAATTGATATTTCCAAGCCCATCAAATTTTAAGTATAATGTTGCCTATGACCCAGCATTTCTTTTGCTTTTCATGTACCTAAGAGAATTGATATCATATGTCAACCAGAAGAACTTGTACACAAATGTACAAAGAAGCAGTATTTGTAATAGCTCAAAATTGGAAACAACCTAAATATCCATGAATTGGTGAATGAATAAAAATTGGGAGCATATATATAAGATGGAATATTGTTTAGAAATTAAAAATTAAGTACAGATATATATGAAAGTACATGATAGAACCTTGAAAATATTATGCTAAGTGAAATAAAGCATTGAGTAGAGATCACTTATTTTATCATTCCATATATTTGGAATTTCCAGAATAGTCAAACCCATACATACAGAAAGCACATTAGTGATTGCCAGAGGATGGGGGAGGAGAGAATGCAGAAAGACTACTAATGGTTATGGAGATTCTTCTTTGGTGCTGTAGATGCCATGAATTTATATTAAGGTGATAGTTATAGAACTCTGAGCTAAATGACAGAATTAAGGGGAAGTCTGGCCCTGAGAAGAGGGTTGGGGTAAAGGTCAGGAACAACTGGATGAACATGAGTTTGGACAAAGTGGTTACTAGTCACTAACACTTCCCAAACCTGGCACCCCAGAGAGATGCCTTCCTGAGCTGAATTCAACCACACATTCAGTATCATCCTGAGTATAGACCAAGACATGCACATACACCAGAACATGTCACACACTCATTCTTGAGTCATCCTCCACTGTGCATTTGTAGAAACCAAAATTCTGTATTTCTATTTTCTCTGTCTTTCATGGATATTTACTTTCCATGTGAAGAGGCCTTACTTTTCTTTATTTCCTGCCAATTTCCACAAATGCCTAATTTTCTTATCCAGAGATATTAATAGCAAGAGATTTTATATAAAATGTCCTGTGTCAGACACTGTGGTAAACATGAAATAATCATTAATTAACACTTAAATTCAGACTCACCCTCAAGTGATGGCAAATATAACAATTACTAAGTATTTTGTCTCTACATTTCTCCGTTCTGACAAAGGACAGGCATTGACATCAAGGTTTTTGGAGGTTTTCTTTTTGATTGGTTTTCAGCTTGTTTACTAAACCTTCAGGCTGACTCTCCAGGGTTCAAATTGTCCACATGTATTTGTCCAGGTCTATATATGAATGTGCTCTAAGTATTATAACAAATAACCAAAAAACTCAGTGGAATAAAAATATAACAAGAAAGATAAGTGTATTGCTCACTTTCATTTATAAGGGGTTTAGGTGGGAAGTCTTGGTAAGGAGTAGTATCTGATTTATGCAATTATTCAGGAACACAGACACACACCAATTTGGAACATGGCATCATCAGCAGGTGGACAATAAGTTAGATGCAGAATGAAAGAGAATTTGGGGTTCTGGGTGGGTGTATTCTAATTGCCCAGCCCTGCAAGCAGCATAAATTATCCCTGTGTACACTCTATTCTCTGTTATCAATCATATGACCTCCCTGATATCAAGGATCCCAGGAGGAAGGGGAAAAACAAGTGTGTGTGGGCAGGATGTCTCTACACAATAAGCCTGTGTCACCTCTTCCCCCATCTCATACACACAAACATAAACTATTTTCTTTTGAGAAAAACCATCCAGAAGTTTGAGAATACATAAAATACATATGATATTGTAAATACAAGCAAGGGATTTTGGCAATGTTGTATCCAGTGGTCAGTGAGGGGTTTGTACTTCCATTTTCTGATTCATCTTCAACTCTGTATTGAATGGAGATGATGATGAGAGAATGTTTCCTGAGATACTGAGAAATGAAAATGCACTGATTGTGGCTAACATAGTGATAGATTTTTGTAAAAATCACAGGGAACCATCCAAAATCGATGAGAATGAGGGAGGCTGGAGTTTAGGGCAGGTCAGAGTTACAGTGAGGCATCAGGTGCAGGTGTCCAGCAAACAGGTAGAGATGGATTCAGGAGAGCAGCTAGAGATATGGAGCCCAATTATAAAGCAGATCCCAATAACATGACAGGACTCTCAGATTAGCTTGTCTGGCTTGGGGGAAAAGGAAAAACAGCCAAGGGGGAGCCTAGAGGGTGCTCCCAGGGCAGTGCAGGGGTTAATGGTCTGTGAAGGGTGCAGCAGACAACCAGAGACAGAGGCCCAAAAGACATTTGTGCTTCCAGGAGCCAAGGTAGAAGGTGGGGCAGTAGCCATGCCCAGGCATTGGGGTAGGGCACAGTGGGGAGGGGTTCATAGGGGTACAGAGTCCAGACAGAGAGAAAAGAACACAGGCTTGGATTCTCCAAAGGTATTTCTGAAGGAGCAGACTCAGAAGTGAGGTCTCACAGCCTCATGCATGGTTGTCCATCACTATATTACACATAAATTAAGAGGTTTTCCCCAAACTGACAAGATCACAGAATGAGAAATGAGACATAGGCTGCCCTTTGTAGATAAAGGCCTGGACCCTGCCAATAATGCCTCCTCACCTTGCTTTGCCCCTACCTCCCCTGTAGCCTGGACATTCCTTTCCTTATCCTGCAGAGGGACCTGGGCTCAGTGCACAGAACACTCAGGAGTCTCCCTGGAGCATTTTATTAAATTAAGCATGAATCCAGTATTTACAAACAGGTTACCTATCTATTTCTCATTAAAAAGAATGAAATAAGCCTCTGTTTTTTGCATTAAAATCAGTACATACTGTGCTGGTCCTGAGAATGCACCCGTTGTTCTACCACATGCAGGGACATAAAACACCAGGGGCCATCTGCTATTCTGAGATCATCCCCATTTTATGAGAAAAGCAGGAGACCTCAGGGCTTCTCTGAGCCAAGGTCCAAGCTTGGGAGCAACACTAATGCTGACCACGTCCTGCAAGATGAAGGACTCATTTGATGAGACAATTTTGTCTCAAGGACATGCTGAAGACCTTGTTAAACCTTGCAGAAAAAAAAATGGATTAAGATTAAAATAGTAAACCAGCCCACCACTGAGTCTGACATGTACACTTTTGAGTGAGGAGGAGAATCAGATGTGAAATACACTGTGGTTTATAAGTTACTGACTTTGACATAGCATCCCTCCTTGTTCTAGTCTGAATCACAAAGACTGTCCTAATCAGGGAATCACACTGAGGTCTCTCCCTTTGTCTGATTGGAAAAGACACACCAGACAGCCCTGAGATGACTCAGTTCTGATCCTGGCGACCCCTGGCAGAACGCTTTTTGCCACCAGAAAGGACAGTCTGCATGTGAGAATTTTCCTCTTACCACAATGAAACCTTCCATTTTCAGCACTTCAGTGGAAGAGACACAATCCTAAATGCTCAGAGCTTCCCAAGGGAAATGTACATATAGAGGAAGCCACAGACCTAACAGGAAACCAGCCCTTAACCTCTCTCTGCACCTCTTTCTATGGCTGAGACTCCTGGTCAGTGGTCCCTGACCATCTCTGCAGCCCAGCACCCTCCAGCTGCCCTGATAGGTGGCATTGGGTCTGGACTCTCACTGCCTTCCCTCACTGAGTCTCACTCAGCCATACACTGCTGTACCCTCCATTCTTAGACTGTCCATCTGCAGACATAGTGTGTTCCTGTCAAAGCCCCTGAGATGGTGAATTGGCCCTTCCCAGGTCTGCCTTGTGTGTTGTAGGAGCAGCATTGCTAATGTGTGAGACACTCTTTAGCCTTCCCTGCAACCTGGGGTTCTAAGGTCATGTTGTAACTCCTGGAGGTTAATCCAGGGTCTGCCAAGGAGGGTGTCAGAGACTCCCTGTCTGTATGAAATCTCACCCAGACTCCACCAACAGGATACCTGAAAGCAAAGCCATCCAGGTCAGGAAACCAGCCACACAGAGCCACTGCTTCTCTCACTCACATCAAGTCACATTTTCAATGTCTCTTGGTCCCACATAAAATGATCTTATAAAATGGGGAGAAGGAAAGCCCAGTTTTGCCCTATTTCCATGTTGACTCCTTTGTGTTCCATGCTGATGGACATGTGGGAACACATGGGAATACAGGAACTGGGGTTCCTCTCCCAGAGTTGAAGTCTCTGGGCTGGGCTGGTTTATATCTGCAAAATGAGGGACACTACTTGCAAGTCCTCTTACTATCTAGCAAGCTCTGGGGTTGGAGCCTTGGTAAAGGGAAGTACCCAGAGCAGATAGGAGTGTCCTGGGGAAGTTGGGAGGCAATGATTGCATTTGGAGCAATATGATTTCTTATTATGTGCCATTGTAGGACTAAACACATAGAACCCATGGTCTTTCTTCATTTATACAGGTGTACAGAGACTATGTAAGAGATGTCAGTGTTATTTCCATTTTGCAGATGTAAAATTTCATGCAGAAGCATGGAGGGTTGGACAACATTCCCCAAATCATATGTCTGATGAGTGTGAGCCCCAGGTTTGTGCTCCCCTGAATCAGCTCCAAACAGAGTGGGTTGGGCCTTGTGGGGTTTGCAGTAACCCTCTTTGTGTAATAAGAGCATTGTGTGATACTGCTTCTTACTACTGTTTACTTAAAGAATGCAGAGTGAACCAGAGTTCATGTAGATATATTTAAGGGAGTTGCTGGCTTTTCACAGGTATGATTATCAATCTATCTTCCCAGCTTAACATTCTACCCATTTGTTAGTTTTTAGCAGCATTTTTGAAGTTTAGTTGATATATGATAATCTTCACATTTTAAAATGTAAATTTTGATAAATATAAATATATATACATATATATATGTATATATATGTATATATATCCCTGTAACATCACTTCAGACAAGACAATGAACACCTAAAAGTTTTCACTGGTACTCCTATAAGTCCTACTATTGCTTCTTCCCTCTATCCAGGCAACAATTAATATTCTTTTATTAGTAGTGAATTAATATATAATTTATATATCATAAAGTTCACCCATTTAAAATAATATAATTAAACAATTTATTATATTATACAAATACATGCCACCATCTTCGGCGTCAATATTAGTAGGGTTTCATCATTTCACAAAGAAACTACAGACCCTCTAGGTATTACCTTTCTATCCTTCCACCTCCCAACTCACCCTAATCAACCAAAAATTATACTTTATCTCTATGCTTCCCTATGCTTGGCTTTAATATGAAATGAATCACAACTATGTGGTCATTCATAACTGGCTTCTTTCACTTAACATTATTTTTCCAAGGTTCATCCAGTGATAAATATTAATCATTCCTTTTTTAAAAATCAATGATCCTTATGATATAATACAACCCAAAATTCCCCCACTTTAATCTTTCATGTGTACAATTGAGTGATATTAATTAAATTCCCTATTTTGTGCTATCAGCACTAACAAACATTTTTACAAGATTTTTATGACCTCAAACAGAATTAAGATGTAACTCCCAATTAGTTCCTGAATCTGATAACTTCTAATCTACTTCCTGTATCTATGAATTTTCTCTTCCTGAAATTTCTTGTGTGAAAGCATACCAAATTTTTACTTATTTTATTTACCTGGTTAACTCAACAACACATTTCATGATTTATCTGTGTGGTAGCATGCATCAGAACTTTATACCTTTGTATAGCTGAATAAAATTCCACTGAGTGTATATCCCACAATTTGTTTATCCAGTCTTCTGTTGATGGACACAAGGATTGCTTCCAAACTTGTCTATTGTAAAAAATGTTGTTATGAACTTTATTGTGCAGATATGTTTGAATCTTGGTTTTCAATCTTTTGGAGTATATTCCTAATAGTGGAATTGCAGGTTCACATGGTAATTTTATGTTTAATCATTTTAGGACCTGCAAGTCTGTTTTCCTAAGAGAAGCAGTGTAACAGGGCACTTATTTCTCCACATCATCTCAATAACTTGTTTCTATCCTAATTTTTTATCCTACCCCTTTTAGTGGATGTGAAGTGGTATTGCATTGTAATTTTGATTTATCTTTCTCTAAAGACAAATCATGCTACACTATTTTTCATGTACTTATTAACCATATGTACATATTCTTTGCATCCTTTTATTTTTGTGGAGATGGAAGATGCCCATCCTATGGGTTGGTGCCTTACAACCTTAATGGTGATCCCTTGAGTACATGTTATTAATATTGATGAAGTCAAATTTATCTATTTTTGTTCTTTTGTTGCTCATAATTTTGACCTAATGTGAAAGAGTTCTTTGCTAAATACAACATCATAAAAATTTGCCCTTATGCTTTCTTCTAAGATATGGAGTGTTTGTGCTCTTACATTTAAGTCTGTGATCCATTTGTGTTTATTTTTGTGTATATGATGAGGTAAATTTCCAAATTTATTCTTTTCTGATTGACTTTCCCATTGTTGTGGCATCATTTGTTTAAAAGCTTATTTTTACCTTTTGAATGGTTTTGACACCCTTATTAAAATTAATTAACCACATATGTGTGGATTTATTTCTGGACTCTGAATTCTATTTTAATTCCTCTGAATGTCTATCTTTTTTTCTGCACCACATTTTCTTAAATACCATTGAATCAGAGTAAGCTTTTAGGAAGTATGAGACTTCCTAGTGTATCTTTCATTTATATTATCTTTTGTCTACTCTTGCTCCCTGACAACAACATGAGTTTTAGAGTTAGTTTGTCATTTAATACAAATAAATCAGCTGGAAATTTTGCATGAATAATGTTGAAATTATAGATCATTTGGGGTGTAGTATTATCATAACTGTATTTATTATTCTGAAACACAAACATAAAATGATTTATCATTTATTTATATCATGAATTTGTTAAAAATATACTGTATCTGTCAGAATATAAGTTTAGCACTTATTAACTTTATTCCTAACCATTTATTATTTTATTCTTTGATGTAATTCTGAATGGAATTATTTTAAATTCATTTTGGGAATGATAATTGCCAGTGTATAGAAATACAATTGACTTTTGTATGTTGATCTTTTTTCCTGCAAACTTGCTGTACTCTTTTATTCTAATAGATTGTTTTGGATTCCTGAGAATTTTCTCTATGAGATTAAATACATTTCAAAACAAGATCCTTGAATTTATTCTTTTACAATCTGTATTATTCTTCTTGCCTAATTGCACTGGCCATAATCTTTAGTACAATTTTGAATAGAAGGGACATGACCAACATTCTTTTCTTGTTACTGATCTAAGGGAAATACTGTACAATATTTTAGCATTAAGATTGATAGTCGTCAGTGACGCAACACGGATCACGGGAGCTCAAACCGGAGCTGGGTTACCAGAGTAGCGCGGTGGCGGCTGCGGGACCTGCTCCGGGGCTGGGAGGCGAACAGGAGCTAGCAACTGGTGGCGGAGCCGGGTGGCTCTGTGCGGGCAGGCGGCGGTCGCCCGTCGCTGCTCAGTGAGCTGATGGTGCACATCTCCTCCTTCCTGCCTGTGCCCTATGGCTGCGGGGCTGGGTTTCCTGCTAGCATTGGATCCATTGCCTCTTTTCACCTGCGCTCTGGCTGCAAATCCGCATCAGTCTCTGTGTCTCTTACGCGGAACAGCCCAGGCTCCAATCCCTCATGCGTAAGTGCGGCTGGTTCCTGCGAGATCTGCACGGGGAGTTTGCCACGGAGTATTACTCCAGCAGTGGAGGCGCGGGCACCAGACTGTGGGAGAAATGGTGCCCCTGCAGTTCTCAGCCCTTTGGCTGGAAGAGCTATGCATCGCCTTTGAGCTGATGCTGTGCGTGCTGCTCAGAATCCGGAACAACAGGCACCTCCAGAAGCTTAGACTTTCTGGAGACCTAAGCATCTACAACAGCAAGGAAGTGTGTCAAATACATACCTCAGCAAGGGGGACCTAATGGCAAAAAAATCAAACAAACCCAGCAGCTGTTTGAAGAAATACTGAGTAATAATAGGCAACTAAATTGGCTGTACTGTGGGATTATGCTGGAAAGAGTAACCCCAACCTCAAGGTCATCTCTTTCAAAGTCTATTGCCAAAACCATGGAGCACCTGAGTTTACTGGACAACAATATTCCTAGGTAGAGCACTCTTAGCACTGCAGTCTAGCTGGAATGATTTATGAACCTGCACTCATTTGCCGTGGATTTCTGTGAATTTACAACTGAGATGGCAAGATTCTTAACTGATAGCAACCACGTGTCTTTATAGCGACTTTCTTTCCTTGTCTGTAATGTTTTTGTGATGTACAAGTCTCTGGACAGCATGCTGAATGATGAACATTGGAAAGCCCTGTCATGAAAGAGCACCAACTTTCAGGTGTATATAAAGGCCTTTGATATCAAGAGTGAAGCTATATTAAAGATTCTCAATGCATTATACCCCTAAAGAGGATTCATTTTGATAGCTACTTCACTTGTGTTTCAGGGGCTACTGTTGATCTCATCTCCAGGCAGTGTGACAAGTTCCTAAGTCATTTTATCTTAATGAATGATGTGATTGACATGTCTGGTTTTTCAGATCTTAATGTCAACCAAAATGAATATCTGTTGGTTTTATTAGCAGGGAGGTGCCCAAAGCTCTCTATTCTTGCAGGGCATGGTTACACAGTATGGGCTCACAACCTCAGTGACATTGCTGCTCTTCGTGGCTCTGATCTAACAATGCTTGAAGACACTGAAGAAAGCATTGATTTTGGCCAAGGTGAACTGGCCGACCAAGATGTGGATCTGGTGCACAACCTTATTGAGCAGGCATCCCTGGGCATTTGTCAACCTCAGCATGCTGTCATGGACATCGAGTCACTCAGTGTCTTCACTGAACCAAATGGTCATTTTTACAGAGAGATGCAAAGCTTCAGTGAAGGTATTTAGCTTTTTTAAAATGTGCAATTCCTGTGGTTACATATGCAAGTAGGGTCCTATTATGTTTTTTGTTTTCAGTAGTGTGAATTAATCCCTTTGTGCTGTGTTTAATCAGTATTAGCTTTATAGAATTATATACGCATATTCTACTTCTTGATCAAAGTATGTAGTTGGGTATTGGTTTAGAAGTTCAAAGTGACAATGTATAGGGTTTTCATGGTTAATGGACTTGTTACCAAATCTTAGGGAGATATATAAAAGGTTATCTGAGGCTAACTTTGTTCTTCACAGAGTTACTCTGCCTTTTTGATGTTTTTAATATTTGTATATCAGAGCTTAGAGTTCAGGAGACAAATTATTTTTATACATATATAGATTTATATCCATAGCCCGATGGATTTGCATGCAGTACATTGCATTCATGCATTCTCACATTTCATTAATTTTTATTTGAAATGGGAGAAGTGAAGATAATTTGATCCTAAATGAGTTCTCTTTATCAGAAAAGCCAAGACTTTAACTTTCATTACACATAAAATAGTTTATATCACCAGTTACCATTCTGAATTTTGTATAGTACAAAGTTAGAGACTATTTCTTAATCCTTTTCTTAAAAATGCATTACATAAACATGAAACCTCAAATTGTTGGATTTTTAATAACTGTTTCTGACTTAATTTTATTCATCAATTACATTGTACATTCAAGTTAGTTTTTTAGCCTAGATTTCAAATATTGGAGGAAGAAACTGCATTCCAGGGTAACACCTTGTAAAGGAAAAACCATAACACAAAGTTGCAAACCCATATTCTTTCAAGAAAACATTAGCCATGATATCCCTAGAAAAAAGTCACTGGGTTTTTCTCTGTCAACACATGAGACAGCTGCCAAAGAGTAGACTTAAATGAATAAGTGCCCACATGCTGGCAGGGGCTGGCCCATTCTGACCAGCCAGATATTGCTAGATTGAAATAGTTAAGGTTGAATTTTGACCTGTGGTACACAAATGTGCTGTGGTTCAGTCAGCAACCTCAGAGCTCTGAAAAAGCAAAAGAAAAAAGATACATGTGAACCTGTTTCACTGAATAGTGAATGTAAAGGGAAGGAAAAAAAAAACTGAAAGCTTGTTCTATCACAGGTATGAGCTGTTATGATACATGAGGAATATTCCATGAAGTATGCTTTAAAAACCTTGTTATATCTGGGTGGCTTTAAAAGCAAATTTAACTCTTTCAGGACAACCATGGTACAGAAGTGGTCTCTGTGTGACTTCCACCTGGACCCAGTTTTAAGTGGTACCAATGCTGTGCATTTAATGTTAAAGGACAATCTGCAATAATAAAGTTAGTAGCCAACATGGATGCCCACCAGTGCTGAGACCTGTTTGCTCAATTGTAAGCTTTGGAAACACAATTTATGTAACAGATATCCAGATATGATTCTATTTATAGAAAAAGTTTATATGTGTTTTACAAATGGTTTTACCATCTTATATTAAAATGACCTTTTAACAGATATGCACTGTTGTGTCTCCAGTGAACACATACCATGTAGATTTTATATGTACATCAGTAGGGTGAATCCACTGTCACAGTTTGGGTAAGATTTTATCTTATAAATATGATCAGATAGAATAACTCGACAGAAACTGTAAGGAAATGAGCTGAATGTTTGATCTGATGACTGATGTTGTGTGGTGTATGTTAAATGTATATTCCTTTAATCAATGAATAAAGCATTAAAAAGTGATCATTGTAATATATTTTATTGCATATGAAGCATGAAAAATTTTATTGTTAAACTACAACAATCCTTTTTAAAAAGAATAATGATAATGGTCCATTTTTTGTAAATGTCCTTTAATAGTTTGAGAAAGTTTCTTCTGTACAGTGTTGATAGTATTTGATTAAAAGGATATGGAATTTTAAGGGAATTTTTCCTTGTATATTGAGATTATCATTCAGTTTTCCTTTTTGTTCTGTTGATTTAATGTGATACATTAATTTGTTGATGCAAGATAAGTAAATCTTGAATCCCTTGGGAAAAATGCCATTTTTATGACATGTAATTATTTTTATATGTTACTGTATCTTTCTATCTAGTATTTATTTGTGGATACAGTCCCAATAATCAGAAGAGAATTTGATATCACAATTTGGGAAGAATTGTGATTAATTACTCTCTGAATGATATATAAAATACATCTAAGAAGCTATAGCTACCTTGAATTTTCTTTTTGGGTAGATATGATTACTGATATAATCTCATCTGTTATATGAGTATTAAGATGTGTTATTTATTTATTTTGGAAGCTTTATCATCATATTGTTTATTTATAGGAATTTTTCCATTTCATCGAAGTTTTCTCTTTTATTTTGCCTTTTCATTCTTCAAAGTGTTCCTTTCAATCATGGTTATATCTGTTATGTCACCTTCTCATTAGTAATTGTAATAATTTTGGTAATTCTATTTCAGATATATAGTTGAACATGTCTAGATATCATTCTTAAAATTTCATTTATTATTCTCTTCATCCCCAGAATTTCCATTTGATTTT
>JAQZBX010038056.1:0-23558 GCA_029593785.1 Cabassous unicinctus | reverse complement strand
CAAATAGAGTGGCAAGACTCTCTAGGGAACCTATGTAGTGCCTAGAAATAGAAAATAGACCAATAAGTCTAGCCTTCAATATTAATGCTTATACTTAGGAGCCTTATTCTTGTAAAATTGAAACTTAGTCTAATAATATCTATTGTCTAAGTATTACCTCCAGAAAACCTTCTTGTTACTCAAATGTGGCCTCTCTCTGAGCCAAACTCACAAGTAAACTTAGTACCTTTCCACCAGTGTAGGACATGACTGCTGGGGATGAGCGTTCCTAGCACCAAGAGAATAAAACCAAGTGCCAATCAATGATTTATTTGGCAAAAGGCCTTCACCAAAAGGGGTAAACGTTAAATACAAAAGAGTTTTTATGGCTAAGAGATTTCATTGTGAGTCAGGGGGTCATTTCAGAAGTTATGCTTATGTATGTCTCAGGCAGATCTCACTAACTGCCGCAGTAAACAATGTCTCAAACTGAGGGCTCTAAAGACATCCCAACTCTACAAGCAACACCCACAAACACATGAAATCAGTACATTGCCAATAAGCCTTACCTTGGATTATATAATAATCTATTTCCCCAATGTAACAGAGTTAGATTCATTTATATTTTCCCTACAAGATTCTTTTACTCATTTTATTTTTTTAGATCACTAATCTGTTCATATGCCAGTTGAGCCCTGCATCTGTGCAGATATTGGCCAACACCTACTCCCCAGTTCATCAGACTCGCCAAGATAAGTAACAAAATGATGTTGGTACACAACCCCCATCCCAAAAAACCAAGAGAATCTACAACTTCAGGTAAAACATTTCCTTCATCTGCCCCATAATTTCTAATCCCTTCTCAATTGGAAGCAAAGCAGGCATCACCATCCCAAAATCCTCAAGTTAGAGGAATGCACAAACATAAGAAGGGAATGCAACCATGGACCAAAGTAGATTTATTATGGTTGTTATGGAAGATTTTGTAGCACTGCTATAAAGATAGTGATTACCAGAGGTTCTGAGGGGAGGGGGATAGAAGAATAGGTGTAACAAAGAGCATTTTCAAGGCATTAGAATTGTTTTGCACAATGTTGAAATGACAGATATTGGCCATTATATGTTTTGTCAAATTCTATAAAACTGTAGAGTGAAATGTGTAAATTATAATGTAAACTATCTTGGTTAGTAGTTGTGCTTCAATATTTGTTCATCAATTTTAACAAATGTACCACATTAATGTAAGATATTATTAATAGAGGAAATTTGGAAGGGGAAGAGGACAGGATATATGGGATCCCCTATACTTTTGATGTAACTATTCTTTAATTTCAAACTTTTCTAAAAATAAAGTTTATTGTATGAAGAAAAAAAAAAAGAAAGGAATCAAAGCCACAAAAGTGAAAAACTTCTTGAATTTTTCTCCACAATATAATTATATAACTGGCCTTTAAAAAAAAGACAAGGTTATACAGTGATTGAAGGAAAGTAAAAGGATTTCATAGTTTTATTCTCAAAGATATGTGTTCCAAAAAATATTTCCAATATTTTATTTAATTACTGAAAAATCATTTACACAGATAGAATTCATGTTATAGAACTGATTAAGCAGAAGACTTGAATCATACATCCTTACATTATGTTCAAAATATGAGAATTTACAAAAAAAGAAAAAGTAACACCTCACTTCAGGTAAATTGGTAGTCATCCCTCTAATTAATATACTGACCTATAAGTTTCTAGAATACAATGTGTATGGAACCTAGTCAACTTATCTTCAGAGATCTTCTTCTTTTATGCTATTTAAATTCTTCCAAACAATTTAGCATGAAACCCTAAAATATACACTGAAATTTTGAAAATAAAGATCTCATTTTTAGACAAAGAGGATGGTTGCCAGTCTCTGAGCATAACTGTGAAAATTTTATTAGAAAAAATCTACAATTTCAAGTCACTGGACAAGAAAGAGTGGGAGTACAGGTTTTGGGCATATTTGAAATTATAAAAGTGCAACAGTTTTTGTAAATGGTAATTAAGGGAAATATTTCTGTAAATATTTTGAAAGGACTTACCATTTTCACCATTTTCCTTTTAAAACCATATTTAGTCGAAACAGCCAGCAAGATGGCAGCAGAGTAAAGTGGTCCCAGAATCAGCTCCTGCTACAGTGCCATTCATGATCTCCCAGAGCAATCTAGAGCACATATTTGGGATCCAGGAGACCAGAAGTGCATCCTGCAACATCTTTGAAAGAATGGAAGGAGGAAACTGCCCATGTGCAGAGAAGATACATAAGTAGAGTACTCCATGCCACAGAGGCCAGGCCCATCCTCCACTGGAGGCACAAGCCACCTCAGGAGCTGTTCTGTGGTTGAATTGAAAGCTTCACTTCCCAAAACAGGGGAGGAAGAGACAGTTGGGCACTAACTTCACCTAATGATTAGTAAATGCAGCGGGCTAAAGTATAATCCTGAGAACAGCTAAAGTTTGAACCTGTCCAAGTGTTGAGGAAGAAAAAAACTTAGACTATGAGAAACTCAACCGTGCACTCAGAGAGATGGAGGAACAAAGTTTTTACTACGTGTGGGCCCAGAGGAGAATCCAGTCTCCCAAAATATGAGCCCTGGGCATTGGCTTTTGTGGGGTTATATAAGTTTCTGTTTATTGGCTAGTAGGTTGCTGGGCAAGCGGGCAAATTCCTGAATCAAGCAGGCAGGCGGGGGTTACAGAAGCAAAGATATGAGTTTAGTTTATCTTTCTAAAGCAGAGGGCTTCAGGGAGAAGAAGAGTAGAGTCCTTAACATTGTGGATTCCAAACAAAATGGGGAGGAGAGCGCTTATTGGATTGCATGGGAGAAAGAGAGGAGAGGCAGTTATCTTCAAAAAGCTGTGGGTTTCTGCTAAGGAGGAGGATTGTGTGCTGTTAAAGAGGCAGCAGCAACTTTTTCATCACAAGTCAGAAAGAAGCTGGTTGCCGGCATCTTAACTCTGCACCTGATATGAGAGAAAGCGGGGCTGATTGAAAATCACAGTGCTGGTAGGGACTGGCTTTTTTCCACTTAGATCAGATTGCTGCTCTAACCTAAGCCCCAAGCCCATCTTGGGCAGGGAGGAAGCTCAGGGGAGCTGCACTAACCTCTCCAGCTAATTACAGGCTACCACGAGCAGGCCAGTGGTCATCCTACTTTGGCAGTGCAAGCCACCCCAAAAACTATTCTGTGGCAGGAATTGGAAACTCCATTTCCAAAAAACAGGGGAGGAAGAGATGGTTGGCCACTGGTTTCAGCTAATGATTAGTAAAATAGGCTGGCTAAAGTACAACCCAAAGAATAGCTGAAGATTGAGCCTGCCCATGTCAGAAGGAGGCTGGTAGCTGCCATTTTGACTCCACCACTAGTATGAGGGGAAGCTGAGCTGACAGAAAATCACAGAGATGTTAGAGACCGGTTTCTTTCACCCAGATTGGCCTGCAGCCCTAGCCTAGACTTCAGCCCCACCTCTGGCAGGGAGGAAGTTAACAGGCCATGCTCTAGCCTATCCAGGTAGCTGCAGGTACATTTAGCTGTCACAGACTGAATAATCAGAAGTCTACCGGGCTAACTGTGGTCATCTTGGACCTGCACTGCATAGATTGCTGCCCACATCTGCAGCTCCATCCTGCCCCAGGCAGGGAAGAAAGGGACATGAAGCTTCATCCATCTGTCTGGGCAACTACAGTCTAGGCCTGCATGAGTTGGATTATTCCACACAGCTGTAGTTCTGTCCCTACTCCTCGCCAAGGAGAAATTTGGGAGAAGCTTCGTTGGTCATTAGGGCAATGAGGGAAGCTTAATTCACCACAGCTTATAGCACCAACGACCTCCTTGGCTCCTACTATACAAACAGCAAGGGAGAAAGTTCAGGAAACCCTAAACTATAGAGAAAATCTGCACCCAGAATAAATACTCTAGTAAGCCAGATGCCAAGACACCAAACAAAATATTACAATCCACACCAAGAAACAGGAAGATATGGCCCAGTTAAAGGAACAAGATAAGCCTCCAGATAACATAAAGGAGTTGATACAACTAATCATAGATGTTCAAATATATCTCCTTAATAAATTCAATGATATGGTTAAAGAAATTAAGTATATTAAGTAGACATTGGATGAGCACAAAGAAGAATTTGAAAGCATACAAAGAAAAATAGCAGATCTTAAGGGAATGAAAAGTGCAATAAATGAAATTAAATACACAATGGAATCACATAATAGAAGATTTGAGGAGGCAGAAGAAAGGATTGGTGAGCTTGAAGAAATGGCCTCTGAAATTGAATATACAAAAGAACAGATGAAGAAAAGATTGGGAAAACTTGAACAAGGTCTCAGGGAACTAAAAGACAGCAAGAGGCATGCAAACATACTTCTCATGGGTGTCCCAGAAAGACAAGAGAATGGAAAAGGGGCAGAAGGAATATTTGAAAAAACAATGGTAGAAAATTTCCCCTCTATTGAAGGAAATAGATATCCATGTCCATGAAGCACAATGTACTCCCATCTGAAAAAATCTGAATAGACCAACTCTGAGACACATACTAACCAGAATTTCAAATGCCAAAGACAAAGAAAGAATTCTGAGAGTAGCACGAGAAATGCAATGCATAACATATAAGAGATACCCAACAACATTAAGTGCTGATTTATCAACAGAAACCATGGAGGCAAGAAGACAATGGTATGATATATTTAAGATACTGCAAGAAAAAAACTTCCAGCCAAGAATCTTATATCTGGCAAGATTGTCTTTCAAAAATGTGGGTGAGTTTAGAATATTCAGGGATAAACAGAAACTGAGGGAGTTTGTAACCACGAGACCTGCTTTGCAGGGAAAACTAAAGGGTGTGGTACAGCCTAAAAAGAAAAGGCAGGAGAGGGAGACCTGGAAGAGAGTCTAGAAATGAAGATTATATCAATAAAAGTAACTAAAATTGTCAAAAGTGTGGTGAAAATAAAACATGACAGATAAAACCAAAATTTTCAGGAATATTCTTAACCAATGATGTAAAGCACTTTTATTCAGACAAATACATCTCATTGTTAAAAGAACTCAAAAATGACTTAAATAAAGGGAAGACCATTCCATGCTCACAGACTGGAAGACTAAATATCATTAAGATGTCAATTCTACTCAAATTGATATACAGATTCAGTGCAATCCTGAAAAAAGTCCACAAGAATTTTAAAAATATATGGAAAGCATGATTGTCAAATTTATTTGGAAGGATAAGGGGTCGTGAATACCCAGAAACATCTTAAAAAAGAAAAGTGAATTTGGAGGACTCTCACTTCCAGACTTTAAATCATATTACCTAGCTACAGTGGTAAAAACAGCATGATACTGGCATAAAGACAGACACATAGACCAATGGAACCAAACTGGTGACTCAGAAACAGCTAGGTTCAAGAAATTTTTGACAAGCCTGTCAAACACACCCAGCTCAGTCAGAATAGTCCATTCAACAAATGGCACTGGGAGAACTGCATATCCATAACCAAAAGAAGGAAAGAAAGAGGACCACTATCTCACACCTTATACAAAAGTTAACTCATAATGGAACAAAAACCTACATATAAAAGCAAGAACCATAAAGCTTCTAGAAGAAAATGTGGGAAAATATCTTCAAGACCTGGTGGTAGGTGGTGCATTCTTAAAAGAGATAAGAGGAGGACTGAGATTGACTACTGATGTTTAATGTAGGTAGGCATTTCAATTATCTTTAATGTAAAAGTGTAGAAATGAATACAGTGGTCCTGAATTGCCGGAAACATCTTGAGGAGGAAGAATGAAGTTGGAGGACCCTCATTTCTGGACTTTGGGTCATATTACCTAGCTACAGTGGTAGAAATGGCATGGTGCTGACATAGTGATGAATATGTGGACCAATTGAACTGAATTGATGGTCAAGTGATTTTTGACAGGCCTCTCAAGCCCACCCAACTTGGGCAGAGAGGTCCATTCAACAAATGATGCTGAGAAAATTGGATATTCATGACAAAAGAAGGAAAAAGGACCCCTATCTCACACACTATACAAAGATTAACTCAAGATGAATCAAAAACCTAATATAAAAGCAAGAACCATAAGGCTTCTACAAGAAAATATAGGAAAATATCTTCATGATCTGATCTGGTGGTAGGTGGTGGATTCTTAAAGGAGACAAGAAGAGGACTGAGATGAATAACTGATATTTAATGTATGTAGAGGTTTTTATTAGCTTTACTGTAAAAGTGTGGAAATGTACAGAGTTGATGGTAACACACATAGTGAGTAACAGCTGGTTTATAAATGGGATGTGGTGGAAAATGGTAGCCAAGGGAAGTAAATACCAATTGACAGAAAGCTAGAAAATAATCTAGGGATTGAATAGCACAGTAAACCCAGAGGTGGGTAAGAATAGTGGTTGATGGTTCAGATGCAAAAGTGTCCTTTGTGAGCTAGAGCAGATGTATATCACTATTGCAGTGTGGTGGGAATGTGGAGAAGCATGAAAAAAAAACAACTGGAGTGACCTATGGAGTGTGGTTAATATTACATAGATGTAATATTCTTGCATCTATCCTTAAGATGTACTGTGTTGATAATGGAGGAGTATGGAAAATGTGTACCAAATATATGCTGTGGACCTGGTAATAATCAGATGATATTATCTCATAATCTATAAAAAATATTCCACCACAGTGTGGTGTGTTCATAGAGGGGTGTTGTTTGGGAATTCTGCTCATGTGCATGATTGTTTTGTAAGTTGACAACTTCGGTCATAAAAATATATTTTAAAAATAATAATAGGGTGGGTTGGGGGGAAAATACACCAAACGTAAGATAAGAACTATAATTAGTAGTAAGATTTTAACAATATTCTTTCATAATTTGTAACAAATGTCTCACAACTATGCAAGGTGTTGGTGATAGGGTGAGGTATGAGAGCCCTGTATGATGTTATGTGTTTTTTTTGTTTTGTTTTGTAAGTTTATTGCGATTTCTATACACTTATTTTTTATGCATGTTAATGTATGAGTAATATACTTCAATAATTGTTTTTAAAAGGTGGAAAAAAAAACATATTTAGTCAAATTTTTCAATAACTGATCCACAGGTATATAAAAGCCAGTTCATCAGTTTGGCTGATAATATGTAGTCTCTAAACTATATATGGTCCAATGAAATTTACAATACTGCTTATTTCAGCTTGACTCAGTAAAATAAACTGTAACTTCCCATAGTAACAACTGGAAATTTCGCTTATTCAGCAGCTACTTAAGAAGTTTATTCAAGTTAATATCTTCATCTTTTGGAATTAGAAATATCATTATTTGGTCTTTACCCTCTTTAAAATGTCTTTTAAAATCAGAAGAGGAGTTTGCAAAAACCTATGGGGAGGTGGTTTGGTAAAATATCATGATCATATTTAGTCTGATCTTTTGCTGCAATTGTTCAAGCGTACCCTCGAACAGAGCCCTGTGTTCTTCACTCCCTTCTCAATGTGATACTTTTCTTCAGGTAGTGCTTTCAATGTGACTGAGGAAACACTGCACCCAAAGACAAGGTTTTACTTCCACTCTCAGGAGCAAAGCAGGTACAGAAAAAGAGGAGAATTTTTCTGTCCGGTATTTTATGAGAAGGGGACATTGTGTTTAAAACTCTCATCTTTTGCATGCATGTGGGAATTTGGGAAAACGAAAATGTGCTTTCTCCAATAGCACACTAACTTCTTAACTGTTCTTTTAGCCTCACTTTTACTCCCCTTAATTGCTACCCCAATGATTTTTACCCCATTGACCAGCAGTGTAAAGTATATGTGTTCTGCTTGAATGAATGAGGATCCTGGAGAATGAATAGGTTTTGCATTTCTTGAGAACAGTGTGAGAAACATGATTTTTCATATTTTACAAGCTTATTTTAATTAATTCCACTTGATATTTAGAATTTCCCTAATAAGGACTACTTATTTATGCTGCTAACAATTGAACTATAAATAATGAATGAAGTGTGTATTACCTGTGGGACTTATGGAACCAACTCTGCCTGGTGCCCTGTACCTAACTATAATACAAAAACCTGATATCCAACACAAATGTATCCATACACTTGAGGAGCTTAAAGATTACTATAGCAAACATAAGGTGAAGGTCAGTAATTATTTCAACCACATGATGAGTACCCATCACTATTTGTTTTATGATTGAAAACTTAAATTCAATACATTATTTCTGGAAAAGTGTATTTGAGAAATGAAAACCAAATTGCATATAGAATATTTATTGTTGTTTCTGTATGTATTCCTCTTGAGACACACATATGTAAGTGATGCAGAGGATGCATTCCCTATGGTTTTTGTAAAAATATAAATAATGCCTAGTCCATCATCATGTTAACATTGGGAATCTTGGACATTCTAGAAGCCCAAAGAGAAAAATTAGATTTACATTGTGGTTCTAAATATGTTCCCCTATTCATAAATTCCTGTGTAATTGAATGGATATTGAAGGAAGGAGATTCTGTTAATTTTGTTTACTCAGATTTTAGCTACCTATTCAGTGACTCACTCTGTTCAAATCAAAATGAGTAAAAATATGCAGATAAATATACAGATAAATGGCCTGAAACATATCTCCTTCCAACCTTTAAGAATAACTTCAGAAAGTTGTAGAATTGGGAAGATCAGATATAGCACCTTTTAAATTTTACTGTATATAATTAGTGTTATGTGACTCCATTACAATTAGAATGCCTACATCTATTAATTATGTAATATTATGCATATGTAATCAGCATAAATCCAAAAGATCAGACTATGTAACTTTAAGTAGTCGTTTCCTCTAAATTTCCTTGATTAAAGCATGACAGCTAAAACTGAAATGGAATGTTGCATCTTATTAATTTGTGCAGTTATTCAGAAAGCAGGAAAGGAGATGTCTTAATTCTCAGCTCTGACCACTGATCCTAAAAGATGGCCATTTGTGGAGTTTGAAGACACCTGTGATAGGTGACTGGATTCCTTCATATTTGTCCTCTTGTTTGTCTCCACAGATGCCTGGCTTTGAGTCCACAAAAATTGGAAACCAGTCCCTAGGTACCAAATTCACATTTCTGGCATTTTCTGCCCTGGAAGAGTTACAGCCTGTTCTCTTTGTTGTGTTCTTAGCCATCTACTTGCTTACCGTGGGAGGAAACCTGATCTGGGTCACTCCTTCCCTGCACATTCCCATGTATTTCTTCCTGGTGAAACTCTCCTTTCTGGAGATGTGCTACACCACCAGTGTGGTGCCTCAGATGCTGGTGCACCTGCTGGTGAAGAACAAGACTATTAGCATGGGAGGCTGTGCAGCCCAGATGTACATATTTACCATCTTGGGACTGACAGAATGCTGCCTGCTAGCTGCCATGGCTTATGACTGCTTTGTAGCTATTTGTTACCCACTGCACTACACTCTCCTTATGAGCTCTCATGTGTGTTTGACATCGGCCAATGCACCTTGGACTACTGGGGTGATAGTGGAGTCAGCCCAGACCACCTGGATCTTCATACTGCTCTTCTGTGGAATAGGAGAGATTCAACACTTTCTTTCTGACATCATGCCTGTAGTGAAACTGGCTTGCATGGATGTCTCCCAAAATGAGATCCTGCTGTTTGCTGTCTCCATGCTCTTCATTATGAGTCCTTGTTTGCTCATTCTGTGCTCCTATGTGCACATTCTTGTGGCCATCTTGAGGATCCCTTCCACGGCTGGCAGATGAAAGCTTTCTTCACTTTTTCTTCTCATATCCTGGTTGTTTCTCTCTTCTATGGCACTGCTGTGTTCACTTATAGCCAACCTAAGACTGCCCACAATCCAGAAACAGACAAAGTAACTGCCCTCATGTACATGGTGGTAACACATGCTCTGAATCCCCTTATCTATACCCTGAGGAACAAGGAAGTGAAGGAAGCCTTCCAAAGGGTAACAGAAAGGAACCTTCTTAGACAAATGGCCTAAATCTTGATAACTTGGCCATTGGATCTGAAACTTTCACTAGTGTACAGAAAAATTACCCAAGGTGTTTTGATCCTGCTGCCAATATATATTACTACACAGCTTTTATAGCTTTGAACAAGAAAGCATTTGGATTTTTTCTATATATTTTTATGCAAAGGTATCTAAGCAGTTTGGTCATAAGACTTCTAAACCTTCATTTGTTCAACAACAGTGACTGAGAAGCATGGTCGTGCCAACCACCATTTATTTTTTCCTACCCCACTGGTAATAGGATGGTCAGTATGTTTTTAAACGAATTTAAAGAGGAAAACGATAATTTCTTCTTGAAAAATAAAGTGTGAAGAGGAGGAGATAATTAACTTTTTGTGTCTGATTTAAAATATTAAAATCTACTTTCTTAAATGGACTACACTCTCTTAATTACTTTCTTTTTATTACAATACATCATAAAAACTGCTGTGAATGATTACTGTAGTCATGCATACTATGACAGAATGCTAAATATATATCTTATAAAACCCATTGATGGACCATGACTCTTTTCTAAAACTATAATTTTTCATTATTTTTCCATCTTTTTTAAAAACTTGTCTTTTCAAATGAATGAAGTTTTTAGATGAACTTCTCCCTTAGTGACATTCACTCTTGTTACACCCATTATGAACTCCGTATTGATTTCAAAATATTTTTTAGAACAGTAAAATAATTTCATTTCCATAGTATTCTACATAATTAACTACATTAACTTTGATTCAAAATAATAATAAAGACCAATACTGCCATAAGATAGTAAAATTAAAGCACATTTTCAACAAATATTAGTTTCTTTTGACACTTGAAAACTGCATTGACCATTTTGTAAATGTGAGCGATAACCTTTGATTTCATCTTAATGTTATTAACTTAGAATCAAACCCTAAGATAAGGGCAAATCATAAATTTCAGAGGGACTTAGAAGTGGTAAAGTATACAGGGAAGGAAAGCCAGAAAGCATAGAGGGCCACTAGAATAATCGAGGGAAATCTTTCTTAGATTTTTCTTAGGATTTACTGCCATCTTGATCTAAGCAGTTGAGGAATGAAAACATCCATTGTCAGCAATCATTGCTAAAGAGTTGCAACTGGGAGGTGCTACCTCTGAAACTACTGCTCTGTTGTTGACTGGAGCAGACTTCTGGAAATGTCCTCAGGACAAGGATGTGGTCATTTGACAGCTGGAAAGTACAGGTAGCACCTTGAAACTGTAAAGTCCAAGGAGTATGGCACAGAATTATCAGCCAAAGGTGCAAGCTGACTCTACAAAGGATTCTTGTATGTGGATTAGTAAAAAAGAGTGAAGTGTAAGTATCTAAAGTAAAAACTTGGTGTGACTATAGTATGAGTATTTATAACTAAATAACTACTTTTTTCTCTTTCATTTTCTATCTCCTTTTTGGAGGGGTAGGTTAATTCTCAAAGACCAAATCTAGTGCTATATAGGACAAAGACAATTAACAGGGGAAAACCAGAAAGACTATATTCACGTAGAATGTGATTAAGTGTGGTCAGTTTTCAGAGATACCCAGTGAAACATTTTTCATGATCCATTACTGTAGCTAAATATACAATCCTTTTCACTTTCTTTCTCTTTTGTATCTACTTGATGCTGTGAGTCAAAGATGAAAAATGCAATCAGCCGTAAATATTTGTTCATCAAAATACCCACCACTGTAAATATTTTGGTGTTTTAAACTAGATGGTGTGATACCACTTGATTTGCTTTTATCATTTTGTTTTTGTGCATCATTTAGGATGCTCAACAACACTTTCAGGACTCTTTTTAATTTTTTGTTTCTTACTATTGTAGTTGTTTTGATTATTGAGATCCATTGGAGCAAGGACTTGGGTAACCAACCTCTTTGGTTGTTTTCCAGTTCACAAGTAAATATCCTTTTTCAAAAAGCTTAGCATTATGGAATAACAGAAGTGCCAGCTATTTTTGTGGAATGTTTATAGGTTTTGGTGATTAAATGGAGAAACAAAAGTTTTTAAAAATGACCTAGCAAAAATTCTGGCATTGAGTAGTCACACAATAAGTTATTTATTGTTAGCTTTATTTATATAGGTATGATTTGATTAAAAAGTCATGTATATTCAATTATTTTGAAGCATTCTGGGCTCAAAAATTTATTTTTTTGCAAGACTATTTCCTGCATTTCTAGCAATGGTGAATCTAATTCCAGCCATAGCTGAGAATTCTACATGCCCTGGTTTCTCATACTCAGGTAAAACCAAGTAAAATATTATTGAGCAATAAGTTAAATAAAGTGGTAAATAAATTAGTAACATAATGAACAGCTTTTCCCCTAAAGTACTAAAAAATATATCTAAAGGCAAAAATAAAGTCAATGCTTGAGCCCAAATTGAAACAGCTAAATTTGATAACCAAGATCTCACTCCAGGTTCTTGGATCTCTCAGTTATTTTACTTCCAGTATTTTAAAAAATATATACATAAATATGTGCGTGCATATTTTTTTTCCTAGACTGATGTTTAAACCCTATGTCACTGTTATACAGGATTCTTCCTATAGAGATAACTTTTAAATGGTGGTGGTAGGTATTTATTTTGTTCAATTTTCCTATTTTTCCCTGTAGTGAATTTATAGTCTTTTGCTTTGATCAAATTAATATATTTGCAAAGTTATCACTTGGCTTATAAGTATCAGTGTGGTGAGGATCAAAATCTTGAGTGTATATTAATAGATAAAAGACTGGAATGGACACATCTAGGATTTTATACTTAAAGACTAAATATCACTGGAAGTAAAATCTGAGCAAGATATCAATTACCTATGGCTGGACAATATGATGTTCTGCTTTTCCTGTTGGGAAGAAGTGAGTGATTTTGACTTTACGTGGGGTACTGAGATAATTATAGAGGAAGGCAACTTCAGAAAGTTGGAATGTCTCAGGCTTCACAATCATGACCTGTACAACTGCAGATCCTCATACCCTCCAAAAATGTGCCTTGGTTGTCTCTGAGACACATAATATATACCTCACAATGGGCTGAGATGCCAGTCTTGCAGCTTCCGATAAATCATGGAGTATCTGAATCTTGTGTTGTTTTACTCTTACTTTGAAACACTGACTACTGTAGCAAAACCACTTAGAGAAGCTTTGCTGTTGCTCTTTATTAAACAAACTTTTTAAAAATCCATGCTAGAGCCAGAAACAATGATTCAGAACACTCTCAACCTCCAATCCCATGGGATTCCAGAATACTGCTGCATCCCCAAGAAAAAGTCAACAGAAAACTTTTTACCAAGCCTGTTGCATATTTAACTGCTTGGGCTCCAAAAAGCTTTCCCCCAAATTAAAAGTAGAAAAAAATAGCTTTCACATATATCATGAAAGACAAACCAATACTAGCTATTTGTTTAAAAGAATGAGTATAAGTTCCAAAAACCAACGTTACAGAAATGCCCTGCTGCAGAATGTTCAGGAGGAAAAAATTGTGTCTAGAAATGGAATTTAGATAACAAAAATCATGGATACCAATGAGGTGCTTCCCAATACATATCTACTTTGCTGGTTATTACCAACATGAAGCTCCTCCATATAAAGACTATATGACATAACCACTTCCAGAGCTAAAACTGATTTTAAGTATCAGAAATTCCAGTAGTCAGTACTTTTAAAAACCTTCAAAATGATAGAAACTTATGTCATCATTTTTATTACATATTTTTTTCAGCATGTTAAGTAGTTTAAGCTCAGGTAAAAAAGTTGATACTCTATTCACTGGAATTGTTGTAAATATATGACAGGTACCTGTGGGGATTTTTACCCTTCTTTAGCAATTTCAGGAGGACAAAGCTAAAGGAAAGAAGCACAGTAAATTCTAAAGTAATAATAGGGTGTCATATGGGATCTTATTATTTTATGCATGATTTTTCACTAAACATAGACATCCTCTAATTTTAAAAAAATTCTACAGATGATTGAAAATGAGTCACTAATAATTGGGCTAAGTGGAAGGTGTAAAATCATTCCAGCCACCTTTCATGTTCCTATCAAACTGTATATGAGGAGAAGACTGGTGAAGCTATACAGCAATTAGAAATCTTGTACTTGTAGCAATTGCTATGTTCATGAGATTTTCCCTCTACTTCTAAGGAGAGGTAGAAGTGCCATGCTGCCTAGTAAACCAAATTATATTGGGGTGCCTCAAAGAGCATTATTTGTGGAAATCTGAATGAATGTGAAAACGTTGTGTTGGGTTGGGTAGTGTCACTCCCAATTTCTAGGCCATCTAGACCCAAAGAAAGTAACATTATCTGGAAACAGGGTCTTTGCAAAAGTCTTAGTTAAACCTAGAATTAGGGTGGGTCCTAAATCCATTGACTGGTGTCAGTATTAAAGAGGAAAGGACACAAGGTTACACATAGAGGATGGAGGGCCATGTGAAGACACTGAGGCAGAGATTGGAGTTATGCTGCCACAGCAAAGGAAATCCATGTGCTACCGGTAGCCAGAAGAAGCAAGAAAATCTTCTCCCCTAGAGACTTTGGAGGGAGTGTGGCCTTGCTAATGACTTGATTATGAACTTTTGGCCTCCAGAACTGGGAGAAAATAAATTTCTGTTATTTTTAAGCTGCCCGGTTTGTAGCAATTTGTTATGGCAGTCTTAGGAGACCAATAAATGGACTGTAGTTCTACAGCTGGATGGTTACTAAGATGACCAACCTGTGACCAAAGTATATACTCCATTCTCAGTGATGTTAGAATGGCAAAAAGTTGAATACAGAGCTTGACTGGTATCCCCTGGAGTTTGGGCCACACGAGAATATGAAAGCTGGGGTCATTTATCTTCCAAAAAGTATTGCAAATTTGAAGTTCACTGTAGGAGTCCTTGAAAGCATGATTTGAAAGATTGAAATGTGCCATACTTGAAAAGAAGTTGTTCATAACACCCCAAACTTTACAAGCTTTCTATGATATTTGTAGACAATAGAACAGGACCCTAGTTCTTGCTACATCTGAATCTGAAGAGCATAGAGGTTAGCAAAAGGGGTAAGAAAATATAAAAGAGAAGGAGTTTGGGTTATAGACTACTAGAGGGTCCAAAGCTATACATAGTTGGCCCCTCTTCTGCAGAAGTTCTCAACATTGGAGGGTGAAACTGAATATTGCTGCAAGAAATTATGTACACCTTCACTGGGAAGCCTAGCGATTTGGTGGAATCATATGCAATTATAACAAGGAAAGAAGGGCATTGCTAACAATTTCTCATCATTGCTGTGGTCTCATACAATAAATACATTCACCATTTTCTTCTCCCTCATCCCTGGCTTATCAACTCACTGGAGGTCTAGAAGGTGATAGTCAGTGGCTGAGTTTTGATTTAACTGAGTTTGAAAGTTTTAAAAATCCAATTGCCTGAATTTTAATAAGGAAAAGATGTTATAGAACCTGATATATATGGTCAAGGGATTAAAAAGGGGAAATCAAAAGAGCCAAGCTAAACACTGAGAAAAAAATAAAACAACTTCATAGTTGTGCTTTCTCAATGAACTTGCAAATGCTTTATTTCATTACTTCAAAAATCAGTTACACACTTAGCATTCATGTTATGGAAATGATTAAACAGAAGATTAGAATAATCCATTCTTAAATTATGCCCAATTCAAAGTACAAGATTTTACCAAAAATAATGGGCACCTTATTTAGGGTAAACTGGTAGTCACTCTTTTAATTAACACATTGATCTCTAAGTTCCTAAAATACAATGTTTATAGAAACTATTAAGTTTGTCTTCAGAGATATTCCTCTTTGAATGCTCTTTAAATTATTACAAGTATTTTAATAAACTCTCTAATGTATACTAAAATAATAAATTAAATTTCCATTTGTTGGATGATGGCTATGTTTGTCATTCTGAGAGCACAGTTCAGAGAAGTTAGTTAGAAGAATCTACTGTTTTAAGACAATGTAAAAGAGATAGTATATAAAGAGATATTAGAGATATTTGAAACATATTTGAGAAGTGCATCATTTTTAAAAGGTTATTTAAATAATGTTTCCTGTCAATATTTTGAAGGGAGTTAAGAGTTTAATATATTTTCCCTAAAAAAATGTTGTCAGCTTCTTCAGTAAATGATCCATAAGAATGTAAGGGCCAATTCCCATGTTTGGCAGATAATATGTAGTCACTAATACTACATATGTTCCAAAGACATTTTCAATATATACATTTCAGCTTCATTTCAATACCATAACCTGGAAAATACCATAGAACTAATTTGAAATTTGAAATCCAGTTTCTAATTGACATCTCCACTTGAACACTCAAGATATCTCAAACATAACATGCCGAAATCAAGCATATGAGTAACCCTCATTCTGAAAAAAGTGTCAAAATTATCCAATCTGTAACAGCAGCAAATTATGCCACTATTCACTCTGCTATGGAAGACAGAAACCTTGGAATTTCTTTGTCTTAAACCTTTCTTGTCACAAATATTCAATCTATCATAAATTAATGACAACTTCACACCTGAAACATGAAAAGCTATATACATCTCTCTGTCTCCACTGACATAATCCAAACTATCATCATTTCTTATCTTATAATTGACCTCCCTACATGCACTAGGATGGGCCTTTATCTGTTCCAAATACAGTCATTGTGATAGTTTCAAAAGAAAAATTTCATTATACCACTAACATGTTTAAGTGAACACAATATTTCCCATTGCTCTTAGGATAAAAGCCAAACTATTAATAAGCCTGGAAATGCCTTGTCTAATCCAGCACCTTTTAGTCTCACCAACCTTATCTGGTAAATACTCTCTTTTGTCCAATTTCAAGGACAGTCTTTCCATTTCTTGAATGCTGCCCCATTACAGAGACAATGCACATACTGTTCCCTCTTGTAGATCATTGACTCAAGTAACTATTCCTTCATTTAATTAATTCATGCTATTCCTGTATTTCTCAGCTCAAAAATTATTTTTGAAAGCTTCCCTTTTCCTCTGTAACTACATTTTTCTACTTACTATATATCTTATGAAAAGTCAAAATTTAGTTTTTTCTTAAGTTTCCTTTCTAAATTTAGTGTGATTCAATTTTGCATCTATTTGCATTTCTTTTTTATTGCTATCTGTATTTCCACTAAATTGTAGATTCATGAAGGCAAGAACCATATCTTATTCACTACTGTATTCCAAGTAATGAGAACAAAGGTTGACATAGCTATTTTCAGACATTTTAACCCATTTGAGAGATCTTGACACATATTCCTTCTTGAAACCATTTGTAATTGACCCACAGATCTTGTACTTTCCCAATCTCTTTTTATACTGTGAGACAATTAACCCATTATGAGAATGTAATGTATACCTTGACCTAGGCTACTTCTCCTTACAAAGTCATCAATAATAATTTGATAAAATATTTATTTACCCACTAATATATGTTAGACATTGCATTAAGTGTTTTACTAACTCTATCTCCTTTATATTTTACAACATCACAATGAGAGTTCATTAGTCTCCACTACACTGATGACAAAGAAGAGGTACAGAGAAGAACTTGCCAATGTTACACAATGTGTATATGAAAGAGCCAAGCTCTTAAATATTATATTATGATTATGTCTTTTTCCTCAAGTTATAGCCTTTTCTCCACTGCCCATCAGGGTCATCGCTTAGAGATGAATGAATGGTATAGCAGTTCACTTCCTGCTACTTCCAGGTACAGAGCAAAATCATTTTTAAAACAAACTCAAATATTTTTATATTTCATCAGTTGTTCATAGGGAACTCCTCTTACTGTCTTAAAAGAGATGTACCAAAGAAGCCCTCAGGCACCCTGAGAAGGGCTGGATTAGGTCTGTCCCAAACATGTGCATCTATCATGGAAGCATATGATTTGGGAAGTTGAACTTGAGAATAATCTGGCTAGGGTGACCAACATTTCCTAAACATAAAGAGGAAAAATGATTAGAGAAGATAAATAGAAAACACAGAGGGAATATTCTTTATTTATCTGGTAGTATTCTGTCTAACTCAACTCCACCTCCAAAAACAAGTAATCAATTTGCATTTTGAAGTTTTATAAATTTGATAGGAAATTAGAAATATTTTATACTCAAACTGCATTTTCCTGACACCCCACCATGGATTAAAGGAAAGAAATCTATTATATTTACATTTCACTATGCTTTTGTTTCTAAATCTTTTATCAATTCTAATGTTTCAGAGGCAGTTTTTGAGTCTTTGTCTCCCTAGAAACCATTGCCTCTTTGTTTTCTTTCTCACTGAAGTAACACACCTTCCTAAATCTCAAATGATGAGAACTTTGGCTCAAAGGTTGATACATGACCTGATAAGGTCTAATCAATCTGCCTCTCAAGGTTTTACTTGTGCAGATGAAGTCAGTGATAACTTTTCCATTAGACTTGAACTTGGGAAGATGTAACCGGAGCTCCTAAAGGCTGTATCACAAGGAAAGAGCGTACTTGACAGTAAAGTCAATGGAAGGGAAACAGCTGCTTAAGCCTGCAAAAATCTTGAGTCATGATGACATATAAGTCTCTGAATCCAGCTTTAGTAATACACTGAAATGTTCTGTTGCATGAGGCAATAATCACCTCTTATTCGTTGCTTATATGAGCTGAACTGAGGTGTTTTTTTTTAATCAGTCATACAAAAATCCCTACTAATGCAAAAGCTATTTTAACCAAAGTTAAAAACTTTTGTATGGCTAATTTTTCATTCTTTCTTACTCTCCTGGAAAGGACTAGACTGATTAGATATTACCACAAATTCTTATTTTAGTCAGACTCGTCTTTTTAAGATTATAATGTTCAGCATTTTCCCCTAGAACTTTTAATAATTTTATATTTAATAAAACAAAGATATCATGTACATATCCTTTAAGAGTAATTCAAATGCATCTCTGACAGACCTGGAGCAGTTAATGTTTGCTGCTAAGGTTTCCACTACAGATGCAAGAAAAAGAAGGTCCTTGTGATTTCTGTCTGGTTGTTGCAGCCAAGATTGAATGGGGGGAGGGGGGGTGTTCAGGAAATTCTAAAACATTGGGAGGAGAAATAATCTTTGCAACTCAGAAATAAATTTAAAAACAGCAAAAAAAAAAAAAAGAGTAATTCAAGAATGATGCAAATTTCTTCAATGAATAACATTCATATATTAATCAACAAACAATCCACAGTCATCCATTTGTTTGGAAGGATTCTTAAGGATTTTTGTTTTATAAGGTTTTCTATTTTGTTCAGAAAGTACGGGCTGGACAATTACTTGCTGCAAAAGTAATATTTGTGACAGAACTCCTGGCTCAAGAGAAATTTCCCAAATACACGTATCAAAGTGTATGATTAATATTGGGACCTTTTCAATATGAAGCATTATCTATCGACCTACCTATCTTTATATTTTTTTTAAATTTGAATTTTTAAAAATATAAATAAAATTTTCTGATTCTAGGTACAGTTGCTACTAAGTGAAAGTAATTGCCAAACATTTGCTAATAATTATTTATTGACCTGGAAACATTGATTTATATGATAACAGTGGTAATGACTCAGAGTTGGATTTTGTGTACTTACAATTTTTCATGAAATTAAACATTTTTCAAGTATTTTTCAATACAATTACTTAAAGTTACTAATTTATGAATAAATGCCTTATAAAAAAGGAAATAACTATAAAGCTATAGTCACACCCTACCAGTTAAAGAACCTCAGATGCCTTTGATTTTACTATGTAGGGTAAGAGTGATTATTGATGTCCCATGAAAAGCTCCGTAAGAGTGCCATCTGGTGGACAGAACTTACAGCGACTCTATCTGAACGTATGTCATGTCCTGACTTTTTTACACTTTAAAAAAAATCTCATATTTTTTGCCGTTTTAGCTCTCAACATGATGATATTTGCAATTTTATTTAAAGTATTGCATTTATGAAAATGTATTTAAAATTTCCCCAAAGAAATAGGATACCACCTCCCTTTGTTCCTTCACTATACTTTATGTCTGTACCAAAGACTGTGTCACATATGACTCATTTTATGCCATCTTTCTCCTCTTAAATTTTCTCCATAGCATTTATAATTCCTTTGCTTATTCTCCCCAATAACTTATAAGCTGCTTGAGAATAGGGGAAGCTTCTGATGTGGCCATCAACTCTACAATATTTAATCCAAGAGGTCTGTGGACCTCCATCCTTAAAGAAGGGCCTATACAGCATTAGATACATATTTTCAACTAAATGAATGAATGAGTATTTTTGTTAAATTTTAGATATCATTCCATTTGAAAGAGCTGGAGAAAATAATAGCACAGGTTCATATGGGTGATCAGGATTGCTGTGTTTGGTCATGAGAGATGAGTTTGACTGAGTTTATGAGGAATATGAAGTTTAGATATGTGAAAACTTAGATTATTGCCATTATTTATTTGAAGGACTTACATTTGATTGATTCTGAAGGACCCAGAAACAATGGGAAAAAGTCACAGACAAAGACATTTCTGCTCAATCTTATGAAGATCTTTATAGGAAGTAGAGCTTCTGGGAAATGACAAGGAATGTCTTCAAATATATGAGATTCTCCAAATGAAACTGTTAATGTATATTCTAATTGGTTTTTTATTTGGGGAGCATATAAAAAGGATTCACCTCAAATTGTTGATTAGATTAAATGATTTTAAGACATTTCTGTGGCATGAGAAAACATGCCTCTATATGAAAGTGTGAAATACTAAAGGAGAATATGTAAATTTAAATCTCAGTTTTCTTCCCCCTCCCTTCTACATTTAGGTTTAATACGGCTCCCAATTTTTTGAGATTTATTTATATTTATGAAAATTATAAGATGAATGACTATAATTAAACATTTCTTAATAAATATTAAATTTTGTTCCATAATCACCTGATAACCTATTATCAAAACTGAAATTCTCTTATGTAACTAAAAATGACAAAAGTATTATCCTTCCATGTTAGGGAATAGCTTTGAAATTTCAAGCACTATTTCTCTCATTTAAAATATGAATTCACCCATCTCTCTGTGATATGAAATTTGGGGGAATATGAAATGAAATATTTGAACAATAGCTTAATTAATGTGTGCCAGAAATTAGTCTCAATAGAAGGTATAAAATGTATTAATTTTGATCAAAACCTAGATAGTAACTTGTTTGCATTTTCAATTATTCTTTAGGTATAATTTTAAAGGTGTGATTTGGGTTTTTTTTTTGGTAGCCATTCCTCAAAACCTGTATATACTGAATTTCTATGACAGGTTTTTTGTGATGTGATTTTGATATTTAATTGTTAGCATATCCTGGGAACATTAGTGGTGAAGTTAATTCATTAATCTGTTCTGTGGCTGCTCTAGTTAAAAGTGTTAACAGAATATTTTATCAACCATCACAGCATTCTCATAACAGAATAGAACTACTCAATCTAAACAACTATAACTAGCTCTGAGGCAAATAACCAGAGTATATAGATTGAGTGAGGTAAAGAATGTAACATTTTTGTCTGACTGTCTAAGGGAAATATCTTCTATGAACTCCCCCAATACATTTTGGTACAGTGTGAGGAGAGACTGTGTATCTTGCATATTGTCATCCAAACTGATTTTTGAAAGAAATATACCTATTAAATCTTTCCACAAATTAGATAAAATAACATTTGTACATGTGGGTACTAGAAGTGAGAGAAATTGCAGTTCAAATTTGTCTATAGCAAGGGAGACAATTTTAGGAAAAGATTTATTCCATTTATTCTAGTTTAAGTTTATAAATACTAATTAATAATAAGACCACTATTTCCACTGACAAAATAATAAATGAACATTAATTCTAAGGTAATGTCTAGGGATTCATGAATCTAAAATAAGTTAAAACTGGAAGACATAAATATTCTTTTAGATAGATTTTTTTTTTAAAGTTAGGTATGTGTTACAAGGCAGAGGTAATTCTCCACATTAAGGTTTCAGATAATTGTGCTTGCAGATATATTAATGTTTCTTTTAATATGTCGACTTTTGGGGACTTTTAATCTAATAATGTTGGCATCTATCCAATAGATCCTTGTGAGGGTGTGTATATGTGGGTGTAAGGGAAAAATGGAAACTTACAGGAAACACTATTCTCTGACTTTATATTTTTTAAAATTTAATGTACAACTTAAAATCTATTTCAAGCTTGAGATGCACTCTAATCACCTATGCAGGGATTTCTTAAAGTTCTTTCTAATTTTCTTCTTCACTAAATTCACTTACTAAATTGGGCCCAATGAGACTGATTAAAATAGTGAGTTATTTCACATGAGCTTAATTTAAGGTAATTCAAAGCAGGATACAAAAGTTTTATTCCACCAGTGGGAATCATCTGTTTGCCCTGGTGCAACCTATAGCTAATTATGGCAAAACCAGATCAATTTGTTGAAGAAAGTTTGAGAATTTAGCTTCCCTACTCTCTAATTGTACCCTTAGACCATCAAGGACCCATCCTCTCCTTATCCTCCTCAAAGGCATGATTCTGTCTTTCTTAGGTGTCTCTCTAACTGGCACACTTAATGTGAAAATGGAGTATTATTTTAGGCATCCAGGGATATTCACACTATTTGGTGCCCATTGGAGTAGATTTGGCTCCAAACATGCCAATTTGAGAATGAGTTCATCTTTAATTTAAAATATTTGTATAAATAAACTCCAATGGCAAAGATGATTATTGGCAACAATATAGGAGTATTATGTGAATCTCTGAATTGTCTCCAGGGTTTGGTGCATAAAAGATGTAAGTTTCTTTTGTCTGTTCTCTCCAGATGGCACCCTAAACACTTTAGGTGATAAAGGGTGTAGCAGTTTGGCAGTTTGATATACTTATGAATTCTAAAATAGATATTGGATTATGCTTGTAAACAGGTCTGTTAATCTGGGCATGATTAAGTTATGATTAGGGCATTGACTGGGCCATGTCAGTAGGGTGTTGAGCCTCACCCCTTTCTGGGTCGGGTCTCAAAGATAAAAGACATTGCAAAGCACAGAGTTAGAGTATTTTTGAGGTTGCAGTTTTGATGCTGGAGTCCACGGAGGCGAGCAGATGGAGGAGCTTGGTCATGAGGAATGAGAGAAGGCCCCGGGATAGAGACAAGCCATTCACCTGATAGTCTACAGCTGGCCTTGTGGAGAAAGGCAGAGCCTAGAAAGCCTCATAGTCTATAGCTGATCTTGTGGAGGAAACAGAGGAGCTAAGCCCAGAGAGAAACAGAGCCCCGGGAAGAGAGGAATCCAATAAGCCTGAACCCTGGCAAATGTCAAGAGTTATCTTGATCTAACACATGGCCACAGACTTTGATGAAGGAAGAAATTAATGCTTTATGGCTTGGTAACTGTAAGCTTTTACCCCAAATAAATATCCTTTATAAAGACCAACAGATTTCTGGTATTTTGCATCAGCACCCCTTTGGCTGACTAATACAAAGAGTATCTTGGAGAAAATGTTTCCTCTTCTATAATTAAGATGAGACCCCTGTACCAAATAAAAAAA